>JAQFZH010004817.1:0-11396 GCA_034695485.1 Entomobrya nivalis
AAAACTCTCATCACGACATACTTTCATCTCCTGAGCATAGCAAGTAGATCACCGCAAGAGGAGTCGTCCCCTCAACAAGACTAATACTTCCATACATGGGTGATCTAACAACAAGAATAACTAATTTCTTCAGGCATCATTTGGACTGTGATTTTGGATACATACCTGGAACTAAAATCGGAAGTTTGATATGCAATCAAAAACAAAAATCATCTACTACTCCACCTGGAATTTACACCATAACATGCAATTGTGGAATGATATACGTTGGCGAATCAGGTCGTCCTTTTACTGAACGAGTGGAAGATCATTTCCGCAAGAATTCCACCACAGCTGTCATGGAACACAAAAAAGAATTCCCCACGCACATTTTAACAATCGACTCAGCAAGTCTTTTTGAAGTCGAACCACGTATGTATCATCGGATTAGTAAAGAGGGTTTGTACATTCAAAATATGGACCAAACCAGAAAAATCAACAAAAACAACGGCAAAGTTCTGAACCCCATCGTTTCCACCTTCCTCCTCACAATTTTTCCCAAACTCTAATTGAAGTTATAGATACAATTGTTGTAACTTGGATGCATATGTCTTTTTCTAATTACTACCACTAAAATTACTATAATTGTAATACTTTTATTTTTCCTTTTACAATTTTTATTTTGTGTGACATTACTCCTGAAGAAGAACAATAAAGTTCGAAAGCTTGAGTCAATTTTAATTAACTACGCATCCGTGAAACCCTTTTAATTTTCTAGATCAGTTAAATATTATATTTAGTTCCCTATTAAACTCTTCACAAATAGATATTAAACGTTTTAGACCGGAAATAGTATTGCACATTAATATTGTATCATCTGCATAAGCAAGATAGTTGCAGATAACACTTCCGGCACGACATCCTATTCCTGAGTTTTGAAGAGCGCAGTACATCTCATCAGTGTAGACAGAGAAATACCAGGGACTATTACAACTTCCTTGTCTAACCCCTACCCTAACCGGAAATGGAATTGACATAAGCGATTTCCATCGACAGTAAAACATTTGGTTGTTGAACCAGAATTCTAATAGTTGAATTGACTCACTTCCAAACCCACGTTGGCATAACTTATTCAAGAGAATAGCATGAGATACATTGTCAAATGCTGCGGTTGCATCCAGATAACACAAGTAAACTGGGGTACTTTTTCGTAGGTAATGATGGGAAATTTGGCGTAGTGCAAAGATCGCGGTCTCTGTTCCGACCCCTTTTTTGTACCCAAATTTGCCATTTTGCGTACTGAGGTCTCGTATTTGTTGAGTATAGCCAGCTCAAAAGTTTTTGAGATAGCAGATGACACAGCGATTGGTCTGTTATTCTTCATAATAGTCGGATCTAACCCTTTCTTCTTTAAAATTGGGGTAAGAGTTACCCGCATAATAGTCTCTGGCAAATAAACATGCGTTAGGCATGAGTTAAAAAAGTTGGCCAGTACTGCTGAGATGAGCGGATCTGCGTATTTTAACGACTCTGCTGCAAGCTGATCGGGGCCAACTGCCTTTCTGCACTTCAGATTTTGAATACAAGTATGTACATCTGTCGCACTCATACGGAAAGTATTGTTATCCCTTATTTGATTCCCGACACATTTTTTGGCCTGACAGCACCTAACTGTTGATTTATCTTGTGCTGAAAATTGTTGAGAATAATGATTCTCCCAGAGCTTACAAATTTCAACGTCGCCATTAGCATTAGAAATTCTTTCAGTCATAATCGGTTGCTTCTTATCTGATGATCGGACAGTATTCCAAAATTTGTAGAAGTTGTTACCGTGATAGGAGAGTGCCAACTTATCATCAACAATTTTTTGTTTTTCTCGTTGAACTGTTTTCAGAGCACGTTTGAACTTTTTACGCTTCTCAGTCATTATTAAATATAAAATATTTGAGTTTTTATCACAGACCCAATTCAGGTAATTTTGTCTATAATCCTCATAATAATTTTTCACAAAATCATTCCATCCCGGTTTGATGTAACTGCTCATTTTAGAGCGCTTGCTTTCGCACAACTTTTCACAGTTTTTGAATGTTTGTAGTAAATTTTCATAATACTTATCAATATAGTCAGTACATGCACTGTTGTTGCACCCTTCTTCAGAGCACAAAACTTTATTTATGAAAAGTTTTAAGAATGGATTGGTTCTTTCTCTGTACTCATGCTGGGTTCTGGTAGATGCGTTTTTCCAGTTGATGTTTTTAAAATTTATGCTACTTTTCACATTATTTGTCGGCGTACTGTTTTGCTGGAAATCTGATATTTCCAATGTCATGTGAATGGGTATGTGGTCACTTGGTGAAGTTGCGTAAGGTACACTAATTTTATTTTTAGTAGAGCAAATGTCTTCAGTGATTATAATGTGATCTAGCCAACTAGAGGAACCGTTTCCTTTGCTAGTAAAAGTTTTAGTATCAGGAGGGAGTTTCTCAATTTCAAATAGAATAGCAGACATATTAGCACAAAATTCTACAAGCTCATTGTAGTTGTCATGGCGTGGCGAGATATTGAAGTCCCCCATAATCACAGTCCGACACTGTTCATTTGTGACCAAGGCACTTAATTTCCCAAAATATGTTGAGATAAGCTGTTCGTTTTGTTTCGAGTTAACTGGAAAGTATGTGTTGATTACAAGCAGCTTTCCTGAGTTAAGTTCAACGGAGATGTCAAGAATGCGTGGATCATTGGACTGCACCACTTTCACTTTGTTCATTAAATTTTCCCTAATTATAAAGGGTAGCCCTCCATATGGCCTTCCGCAGTTTTTCTTATCTTTTGGCATTGCACTGGAACTAACACACTTGTATTGTTGACTAGATTGTAGGAATCTTTCTTCATGCTCGAAAAGCCATGTTTCCTGAAGTGCACATATGTCGACATTAAATTCAGATATGATTGTATTAAGCCAGTGCATATTAGATTTGATGCCCTGGCAGTTCCATGTCATCAAATTAATCATTGGTTTGAAGCCTCTGTGGTCCTCTTAAAGGACCCAATTTTTCTTTCTGGGTGGAACCAACGTATGTATGTAGCTGGAGGCCAGCAGTTTGGGTCAAGATAATCCTTACGATTGTCATCCGTGTAGGTAATGTCTACTCGAAAGGAAGCGTAGTTATCGTTTCTGGTGTTGAGTTTGGTAACATTGCTTATGCACCAACTGTTGTTGTCTTCCAAGTATTTTTTGACCTCTGAGTCTAAGGTGGCACGGTCACATCTTGTCAAAAACACAGAAGTGGTTCGTATGGGTTACAGCTTTAATGGACGATTCCTTGCCCTTGCCTAATATCATTATTTTTCGTGGTTTTCTTGTTTTGACTAGTTTCCAATCAGAGTCTTTATTAGGACCCTGATTAAATCGCAAATTCTCATCTCCTGGTTCACGGAAGAATGGGTGAAGCCTGTCTGATGGGCTGAGAGGAGTATTTGTGAAGTTGGTGGATGGAGTCGGTGTAATAACTGGCCTCAAAATATTACGTGTTGTCTCAGGGTTCTGCCAGGGCTTGTTTTTACTGAAGCTCATTAGTGGAAAATTAGATGAAGACGCTTTCTTCGCTGGCGATTTTTGAAGAACTTGTAGTACTTCTCGAGTTGAGGAGCAGATATCAGTAGTCGAGTTAGCAACTTTTTCATTTAAATTCTGCATCTCAGAAATAATACTTGTGCAGATGCGCTCAAGGTCTTCAAAGCGTGTTTTCATTGTTGTCATTTCAGTTCGACGTTGAATTTCGTCATTATTGTTTGTAGGCACAAAAGCAGTGCGAGAGAGATCATCAGCTGCAAATGTGATATTTTTGGCTTTCCAATCCAATTGGGCTAGACAGGTCATTATTTCTCCAATGCGCCTCTCTTTTGCTGTGTTTTCAGTATCTTTTCTGCTTGATCGTCTGGTAAGTTCACAGCCTACGCTTGTCAGTTTTTCTTGTGCTGTTTGTACTTCGTCATTGTTGTAGAAACGTGCAAAAGTAATGGATACATCTTCAGCTGTCCTTCCTTGAGTTATGGCATGGACTGCACTTGTCAGTAGATTAGACACAAGAACCAGAGAAGGCGGGGTTTGCTCAAATGCCATTGTTATGATACCTCTCTGTGCATTACTGTGCAGCAGAGTGTACTTATGAACAAATTTATATACAAAAGTTACAAGAGTCACTGATAAAATCACTAAAAAACTGCACAATTTCAAAATTAACAGTGCTATACTATCCAAAAATTTGTTCATGGATAGTTTTTGAACAGGTTGATTGAGTTTACAATTTTTTTTAAACAGTTTTTATGGTCAAGAATAAAATAAAAAGCAGAGCAACTGTCAAAGCACGACTTGTTGCTGCTACTCTCAACTCAACCATATTTATGATGAACCAAGTTTTGTATTATGTCATAGTGTATAACGACTTTGAGCAAGACAAGCTTTATATCAACTTTAAAAATGTTGTTAGAATAAGTTTGTCAAATCATTTCAAAATATTAAACCAGTCATCTTCTTTTCAAAACTCAATACAAAGTAAGCGTTTGACTAGACCAATTAACATTATTCTATTAAAAATTAGTAATAAATCTGAACTGATTTTACTGCTCCTTTCTCCGATTTTGAATTCAATACAAAGTGTCGTTTTCATAGTTAATTTCAGTGACTCACCCAAAAGTAAAGTTTCTCCGACTGGCCTTGCGTATCGTTTACCAGCACTTAAATTATATTTGTACGTTAATGCCCAGGGAAAAGTTTTTAAAATTTCATTGACACGAAGACGTTTCCACATGAAAAATAAAGTCAACCCCAAAAAGTATTTGATTTCGTACAAAACTCTTCGACATTTGCTCACATTCCCTGAAAGAGTACATCGAAAGTACTTTAAAAATTTACAATCAATGCACGTTAGAACCTTCATTGGCAAAACAAGTGTTGTAAGCCATACTTATTTAAATATTTCAGATACTACTAGATTTAGGATTTGTAGAAATTTATATCCGCTCTCAAACGTCAGTTACATATGTGATCATGTTACAATGTCAGTAGCAGAGCATGGAAAATTTCTCAATTTCAGCATTCAGCCTTATAGCTTTTCCTTTACAGAATATTCTGTTCCACCAATTCTTTTGGCAGGGATAACGTCTAAAGACCTTTTTAGTGATAAGGGTGGTGTTCACATGATATATCTGCAAACCATGTCAACACAATTATTCTACTGTACACAACATGAAGGGTCTGAAGACATACTAAGTTTACGTGTGTGGACGACCGTATTTCAAATGAAAACTTGGATATTCATAATGCTTCTGCAAATTGTATGTGGAACTTTAGCAAGCTCGCAAATAAGCTTTCTAGCTATTCTTCAATCATTTTTGGCTATTATTTTCGTTTTTAGAGGTGAATCACCCAGCCTGCCTAAAGACAAAATATTGGTGACCAGCTTTGTAGCAATTACAGGGATGTTTATATGCTGGATTTATGAAAATAATATTACAAGCTTAGTTGTTTTTCCAACACAACCCACACGCTTCCAAACATTTGCTGAACTACTTCGGAACGGTTTTAAAGTAATGTACCTAAGCGAGGATCAGATGGATTTGATAAACGACTCGTTATGAGTTCGTAAAATGGAACATGAATTCGAAACTTGTACATTTGATGGAACAAAATTTGGTGGTGTTCAAGAGTCAATGATTAAGAAACGTATTGCATTAATCACAATTAGTACTGAATCTGAAATTCAGGTTTCTCGAGCAATGGACATTGTAAAACTGTATAATGGTTTGCAGAGAGTACAATGTTTAGTTGTGAAAGAGATAATTTATGATGAACCAAGTTTTGTATTTACTTTAATGGAAAATTCGTTTTGGATAAGGACAACTTTAGAAATGCTACAACAAGCGGGATTTAAACATCATTGGAATTCAATGTCTCAGTGGCTTTTTAGACTTGAACTTAAGCTCTCGATGGAAAATGGTATGAGCCAGAAAGCATACTGGGTGAACGATCAAATTGACCTGATCAAATTTGTACCTATAATGATAGCTTGGGGTATTTGTATAATGTTTTCGATTCTAATTTACTGTTTAGAACTGGTTGTCAAAGTGTAAGTATGCTTAGGGAGTTTCTAAAGTATTTATACTACTGTGCACATTTCATAAATACATTGTGCACAATTTGCTTATGTGCTAAGTTTTGTACAACTAAGGCTCTTTAGTATTATCTGCTATATTCCATTACGATTTGATAAGTAAAAAAAACAATTGTAAAAATCAACTAATTTTTGTTGGAATTAACTATTAGAGAAATTCGTTGTACTGGTTTTTGACAAATTCATAAATACGTATTTAACGATTGCTTGTTTTTACGACAATCTTGCAGTTTACATTTCGGTTAATAACATCATTTTATATAATATCTCTCTGTTGTCGAAATATTTTTACTAAACTATATTATATTTGGTTATTTAGCTTGTTCCACACCATTTGTTCGACAAAGTCAAATCATCTGTTAATCTTCGGAATTTTAGTTCACAATAAAAATAATTAAAATTAATTGTAAACATGAGCCGATATTGTGGCTGTGTTTAAGTAGTTTTATGGGGAAGAATACGGACTGTTTTAAATTGGCCAATTATGTATGACGAACGAAAGATGACCATAATTGCAGGTGTCCTCATTTTGCCCCATTTAAAAAAATCCTAATCTAGGTCATTTCTGGTGCTCGCCAGATGCTTTCTCATAGTGAATCTCTACATTAAAATTAAACGGTGTCCAGTGATTACATGATCATCATCAAAACATGAAAATGAAATTAGCAATTACTCCATCATATGAAATATAATTATTTATGAAGGATAGTATTCAACTTGTTTGAACACGTTTGTTAGCTTTTCATCGTCATAATATCTCGCACCAAAGTTCAATAAAATATACATGCAAATACTTATAAAACTAGAAGGAAAAAAACTATTTATTTGTACAAACATCCAATTATTTTTTGCCAATCAAAAGATATCCAATCGATCAAAATCAAAGAAAAAAAACTTTTTTAAACTCAAAAACTACAATAGCAAAAATCAAAATACTATAATACCACAACATTATTTCATTTTTGCACCTGAAAGGCATAGGAGCCTATTTCTACCTCAAAATATTTCATATAGTTACAATGAAATCCAAAAAATACATCTAGTTTACCCTTACTACCAGTATTGTTATAAAATAAAGTGCTTATTTACACTGCCATCTTAAATAACATAAGCTTCATCATTTGTAACAACACCGTCCAGTATTATTATGACATTTAGTGTGTATTTACATTGCCATCTTAATTAAACTTTCTTATAGTGACAAGGCTAGATTAAACATTATAGAATCTTATTACTATAACCCACCTAAACACACTTCTCATATTTGAAGCACGAATCCATCGTAATTTCACGAATTGGCTCCATGTCTAATTAGAATGTCTTCTAAAGATCAACAAAATGTCTTATTAAAGGAACTACATCCTTTTCAGGGCGAATAGAAACCGTATTCATTTAGTTTAAAGCTTAAACCCAGAACATGAGATTTTAAGTAGCTTGTCCTTGTCTCCCCATCAGGCAAGGTCCCGACTAATAAAAATCATTTTCTCACCTCGTGCTGCAGCCATCACCTTAACAAGAAAGCTGCCCTTCTTTTCTGATGTTTTTCCCATCTCCAACTGATCACTTGATGACGATGTAGATGTTCTTTTCTGCGAGGCTGTTTCTCATAATATGCTACTGGATATGATATAATGATGATGACATAAACAATAACCTAGATACTGGAATTTTTCAAAAAATAAAAATTGGGGCAAAATCAGAACACCTGCAATTATGGTCGGTCTTTCGATCTTCATACATAATTGGCCAATTAAAAACAGTCCGTATTTTTCCCTGTACATTTACTAGTTTAGTTTTTAAAATTTTATCTTAATTCGAAAATTGAAATTTTAGTACTTTTAGTCACAAACATTAATGGAGAGCCGTATTCAGTAGTAACCCAAACTAAAATGCTAACAACGTGGCAAAACAAACCAACATGACATCGTTACCGTCGTCAACACATAGAGGCTGGAAAAATATGCGTTGCTAACAAATCCATTTGTTGGTTAGATACGTAAGCCGTCATTTGTTATTTTGTGAAATCTTTGTGTTGAACGAATTAATGCTTTTCAATTTATTGATGTAACGAATCATTAAAACTGTAAAGCGTTGCTGCCCAATCATTTAAAAGGTTTAAAATTTTAATAGAAGGCTTGTTACACCATAATGATGATGAAAAGGTTTTAAAGTCACATCCCATTTTTCCAAGCATTCAGTTGACGTAATCAAGTTGTAATTAGAGCTTTCGAAAGCATTTTTCAAATTTGAAAACTGATGTATCTGAGAAGAAAAATTTCCATTAGCTAGTCCTTGTGGGAACTACTTTTAATTTTAGGAGCCCTTTTAAAAATTGATTTGAAGATGTTCAAACTTGTAAAAACTTTTAATTGACACGGCTGCTTGAAATATTACATATAACAGATTAAAAATAACAGTTTTATAGTTATCAGTTTTCACCAAAGAGACCACAAAGAATTATATTAAGTTTTTAACGTATGGCTGAAAATAAAGGACTAAAATTTCAGTTTTATATAGTTCAGCCTTTTTCCGTCCTTTCTGCTTTCACTCCCTGCATAGATATTATACAAGATATACTTCGTAGCCTGTATTTCCTCAAGACAGCAATATAATAAAGCTCGTCGTCGTACGGTCTTACCCACTGCTGAACTAGGGACAGCACAGAATTGTAATTCGACTCACGAAAGACCTCATATATGTGCACACGTATTTCCTGATTTCGAAAGAACAGCTTATTGTATTTGACAAATTTGACTTCAATTTTTATTATTTGACAAAAAATCTTCAAATGTATCCAAGATTCATATTTTATGAATTAAATAAATAGCATTCAATTTTCAAATCAAAACGACTTCAGAAAGATTCTTTCGTAGTGAGATACAGATTGTTTGTGGTAGTTTTAAAGCATCAGGTTGTCATATCAAATCAATGACTGACACGACAAATTGATGTCACAAGATGTCACTAAAAACTTCAGTTTAATTTAAATTTTCTTTTCTTTGGATGTTTTGTTGTACTTTTCTGCGTAGTTTGTTCTGGTAATGGGTAAAAAAGCATTTGTTGCTTCATGCTTGGAATATGCAGTGTTTCTTCGTCAAATTTTCAAGACGTGGGATAAAGTGGCGTGATTAACTCTTACGTCATCAGCCTTCAACCTAAGCGTTGCACGGGAAACACGCTGTTTCCGTCCATTCCTATATTTCGCAATATCGGAGTTCAATAACTTTGTGTTGAAAATATAACTCCAGCAGCAGTAATCACCAACATAAAATAGGTATGAAGTAAGTCGCTAGCTGTGAGCATTATTCCAAATGGTACATGTTTTAATTAATTAAGTTCTCTTTGATACAGGTCTACATGTACAATATTCTAGTAAAAACGCTATTGTACCTGCAATTAAACATATTATCCAACCCAAAACAATAGCAAATATCTTGTTAAAATCTATTTGATCATTGGTCCAGAAAGCTTTTAAACTATTTTCACTAATCATTGATAGGTTGTAACTTAGTTTATACATCCATTCATGCATTGAGGTCCAGTAACCTTTTAATCCAAATTCTGAAAATTTTCTCAGTGACTCTCTCATCCATAATATTCCTCGGGCTGTACCTACCATATACGTAGGTCTTTCGAAAAAATTCTCTCTTAAAACATAACATCTAATTTTAGGATCATCTTCCATTAATATATTTACAAATCTTATACCTAAGGTTTGACTGCTTACACCCGATACATCAAATGCTTTTTGATGAAAAGTATCGTCGCTGTTTACAACTTCATTCCAGTGTATAATTGCACTTTTAAATTTTTCTTTGAGATTTCGTACCTGATAGGCACTCCACAAATCAGATTTTGCATCATCCAAATAAACGATTTTATATCCGTTATCCACAATTTCCCTGAAGGTTTCGAATTGCGCCGGTTGAACGGGAACAACAACCAAACTTGTAATACTGTTTTCGTAAATACAACACATAATCATTCCCACGAATGCTACTACTAAATAGACCATTCTATTGTTGATTTTATTTCCAAACGTTTCCCCAATAAAAATGACAATAACTCCGTACAACGCTGTTAAAATGTTTATGAGTCGTAAAGAGAAATTACTACTATATGTGTCAAAAGTTGCTGCGCACACGCATAATGCACATAATAGGATCCAAACGTTGACCAAATATATAGATGTCCAAACTGTGAAATTTATTGTGTTTTTGCCAGACCCTATTGACCTGCAGTACACCATTATGCTAAATTGGGTTTCAATGTATACGGAAGTGACTTTATCCCACGACGAAAGCACCCATGGCATAATATATGGAGCCTCGCTGTAGAACTCCATTTCAAGAAAATTTTGCTTCACTAAGTAAGTAAAGTTGTGGATCTTTGCCAATTCGAATGTTGCCATTGTAAAATAGTCACATAAATAACTGCGTCGCCAATGCATGTATTTGAAGTCATTGCAAAATCTGTACCTCATTATTTCAGAAATGTTATGAGCAGTCGAGAAAGAGCTTTGATGAGCTCCTACAAATATTTGGATGTGTTCTTTTTCCATATTCGAATTATATCTTTTGTGGGCGCCTTGTGGTATTGTTAGAATATACTTAAGTTCACTTTCTGACAGAAATATTTGCAGTTGATGCAATTGATTTTCAAAGTAGTGGCTAAACCTCAAACTAAATTTTTGTGATACATTCGGTGTGCTACAACTGTACTGTAGTTTTAAACCAGTTTTACTGTTTATTTCACGGGGAATATTTGTTGGGTAGGTGAGATCTTCAATAAATAGAAGGATTGTCTGAAGTGAGTTTAAAAATTTACGGAACAATAAAATAGACTTGGTAAATGGAACTGTCAATTGTGAAACTATTAGGAAAACTGGTTGCGTGAAACGCATTGTTTGAATTTCATTTTGAAATGAAACTAATTGTCTAAGGATTGGTTGAGTTAAGTCTGAATAGTAAGGAAAATGTAATTGTCTTACATTGCTTAAGTATTCGTGATTCAAATAATGCTCAGATTGTATAAATGTTAAAACAAAGAAGCAGAGTCGATAACAACGTTAGGATTGGCTCTAATATCCATAGTTAGCATAGGAAACCCATGAGTTTCCAATGGACCATTTACTGGATCCATTTCGTTTCCATAGCCTTACCAATAGCTGTGCTAAGAATTATGCTTATTTTTCAGTGCTACAACACAGTTCAATGGTTTGTCTGTCTGTCCAGTTGTCCGTAT
>JAQFZH010004818.1:0-11394 GCA_034695485.1 Entomobrya nivalis
TGGGACATTTTTGGGGAAAGTTGGGACATTTTTGGGGAAAGTTGGGACATTTTTGGGGAAAGTTGGGACATTTTTGGGGAAAGTTGGGACATTTTTGGAGAAAGTTGGGACATTTTTGGGGAAAGTAAGGACATTTTTGGGGAAATTTGGGACAATTTTTGGGAAACTTGGGACATTTTTGGGGAAAGTTGGGACATTTTTGGGGAAAGTAAGGACATTTTTGGGGAAATTTGGGACATTTTTGGGGAAAGTAAGGACATTTTTGGGGAAATTTGGGACAATTTTGGGGAAAGCTGGGACTTTTTTGGGGAAAGTTGAGAAATTTTTGAGGAAAGTTTTGGGATTCTCTTGCGGCAAATTCATTCTATATGCAATCTGCTAAGGCTGGCTGTGAGTGAACAGTTACTGTGTAATTCGGGACACGACAAAAAAGAGTAAGCTGCACATCTGAGCGTAAATATTGTCGATGTTAGTATTGTTACATAGCTCGTTGAAACTTTATCCAATGAGCCATATTCCCAGTGTTATACCAATTATACTTTAGAATATTTAGTGCGAAAAAATGGTTTTTATTAAATTTATCGTTACTTTTTATGATTAAATCCGATCAACACATGGTAAAACAAACTGAAAGCATTTCTAACAACTCATTTCTTTGTTCTCATCATATAAACATATATCATCAAATTTCTAAACACATCACATGTTGTGCAACGTGAACTTAATTCAGGGTATGTCAACTTAATAAAACATTGAGTACTGTGTGACCCTGTAACTAAATCAACATGTTACATCAAAATTTTCGTTCGAAATTATTATATACGAGATACTGTTCAATAATCAAAGAGTTAATAATTTTTTTTCGAATTATCTTCGAGCAAAATATGATCAAAAACATGAATTTACTGGATCTAATATAATTGTCGTGGTTTGTATTCGAAAGTTTAAATTATAAATATATTTTTTTTAAATTTAAATTATCAAGTTTTTAGCAATTGACTGGATGAAGCATTACCAAACATGATTTCGATAAGTTTAACTGCATTGATAGATAGTTATACATATGCTTCATATTTTTACGCTAATTTTGTTTAGAAATCAAAGCAAAATGTTTGATATTTTTGAAACAATAGCATTTTTGGGCTTAAGCTTGTAATTGGCTTTAAATTGTAACGATCTATTAATTTGCAAAAAACTAAGTAAATAACTTAATTAAAAAATATACGTTAATTTTGCGTAATTTAGAACGATCAAAATGCACAATACATGTTTGGTGGCTACAATAACAAATTATACTTTATTACCAGTATTTTAGCTACAGAACTCCACTGAACTATCGCCATAAAAACATAAACAAAACTATTTTTGTGCATTTTTCAACTTCAGGCCTTTTGACAACATAAGGCAAAAATAAACACTAACACTTTTTCGAGCGGCTTCAAAAACTTTTTGGAAACCTTCTCACAAAATAATTTTCGTTTAAACAAAAATGTTTTTTTTAATTCAAAAAATACTTTCTACTTTACAATTATAACCATTCGGTTTTACTTAGGCTCGTACAAATGATGGACTTTAATAATGGACAGATCTGAAAAAGTGATAGAAATTCGCATGTAGCGTAACTATCACAGTGATTTGATCCCAGGCATAATCCACTCTCGGACTATTAACCATCCAAAGAAATTGTTTGATTTGGTGGTCCACATGTATTCATGGTGCAAGAATTTGTTTCTTGCTCCATGTATTCCATTGCGAAAAATAATCGATAGACGATCCATTTCTTTAAGGAACAGATTCGTGCTCTCGAGTTGCAGTTTTCTAACTAGTCCGATTGAACAAGCTGCTCCTTGTTTATAACCCATTTAAATACTTGCCAAACTTCGAGATTCGAACTAGATGTGATAAGAGAGATGTCATGCCAATTTGAAGTTTTATTGTTTTATTATTAAAAATTGAAAAATATCGACAAATTTCGTTAATGCACTTTTGTAAATCGTAAATCTATAGCCATACCCAAGATACGTTACGTCTTTAACAACCTTAAAATTGCAGTGGGTGTACTCACCTTGATTTGAAATGCACTTTGATGTGTGTATATGCTTACATGCTTAATAATACTTTTTTTTACAAATTGCGTTAATTAGGGAAAAAAATATTTAATTTTTATTAATTATTATATATTCACTTGAAATAATTGAATTACTTTTCAAATACTCGACTATATCCTACCGAAATATATTTAAACAGAAACGATATGAAATAACTGCTAAATATAAGACTAGTCAAGAGACGTTAACGATAAAATATTTATTTATTTGTTTTAAACTGGCCAAACAAAAATAAAGATTTTAAAAGCCATCGATATTAACCAATTGTCCCACAGGAAATATCGACATCACTCCCCAAGTCAGAATTACAATAAAGAAAAATATATTGACAAACATAAATAGAAAATTTATTTTGAGGATGAAGTCGTCATCAAAATAATTTGAATTTAATGTTAGCCCATTCCCAACCCTTTTCCAAGCTTTCTTAAAACCCAAAAGAATATTGCCCATGTTTTTGTCACTGGAACAGGTAAGATGGAAAGTTGAGTTGTTAAAGTTGCAGTATATTCCATTCACTGAAAATAATAAACCATAAAAAAAATATTAGTACAATTTTTTTTTACTAATTTTATTTTTTCGATTTTTGTCAAAAATATTAGAAAAAAATATTCGTACGATTTGCTGTTGCCACCATTTTTTCAACGATAGTTAAAAATCCTCTTGTCTGATTCAGATCACATGCTATATTCTTCCCATCTGTTGGTGTGTCCCTTGCAAATATAATGGAAATTAGAGGATTACATGGGAAATCCCTGTTTGCCCCAGAGCTCCTTTTGGTAATGTTTTCACCAAGAGTAAATAAATTAAAAGAGAACAAATAGCCAAAGAAAATAAGATGAGAGAAAAATGCCATTTTTTCCAAAGAATTTAAAGAGATTTTTTTGATGGGCAACTTTTCCAATGAACGATTTAAAGTCGACTATTGCTTCGAGTTTTCGAGACACGTAATATTTATATATTCTCCAAAAAACGCGTTTAGGCAACCAGAAATATTGTATCAATCATTCTAGAACAATTCTGGGGGGTGGGGGCGGCAGTATGCGTTCATCCAAATAAAAAAAATCACTTAAGTTAATATTCACTTATTCGAAATATTTTATTATTTTTCAATCGGGTGAGTTATATATTTTAAATATATAATGAAATTAGGCTCATTAAATTTAGTAGAGTGCCTTTGAAAAAAAAAATCTTTCAAAAAAAATTTCATTCACAGCTCTACTTACACTAATAAGTATACATGGCGAGGAAACAGGTTACAAGATCCCCTAGCGTATCAACTGTCTAGTCAAAATAAATTATTGACAGTTGGTTGCCAAAAATGGATTAAATCTCGGGTTAATATATTTCGTGTTAGTCGTGGACTAATGGATTCGTTCCCATGAATAAACACGTTAATTAATATATATATATATATGTTCAAAAAATTATAAACTAGTTACTATTACACGGAGCTAACATTGTCAAAATATTGACTTTATCATCTTTTTCATGTCCACGTGTTGATATGGTTTTAGAAGTAATCTGTAAAAAAAAATTAATCGGCAGTTTGGATACCAGGTCAAGTAAGTAAAAAACAAGAACGTAATAGATTGTCAGGTAAATGATGCTACATGGCTTATTGATGCTTTCTCTTGTGAATAACACGTGACATGTAGTTATAATATTTGATGAGGCAAAATATCACAACTAAATTAATTAAAATAAAGTCACTAGTTTTTTTGTTGTATTTTTTGCCAATTAATATTTCATCAAGTTGACTACACAAGATGAATGAATCTCGAAGGTAGTTGTTTTAATGGTTTGTTTATTGAAGTGTATAAAATCATGAATAAAATGAAATCTTACTTAAAAATTACAAGTTGGCTTGATGTGTTTCTCCTGTATATGTGCTTGAAATCGTCAGTTCATTACTTTGCTAAAACAGACACGAACACCATTACACTTTTGCTAGATTTTATTCATTAGTGATTTTAACTTATTTACAGTTGACACAGATACAGTGGACAAAACCATAAAGGGACTTGTAAGAATATGGTTTAAATGACCAGAGTGATCTAAACGCCAAATTGAGATAAAATGGATACAATCATTGCACAAATGAACATTGCTATGAAGGAAAACAGATTCACAAACATAAACACAATATTTATCCGCTGAATATAGAAATCAAAATAATTTAAATCTGAATTTGTACATTTCCGTTTCTCTAATGAATTGATATTGATATGGTTAGCTTGTAACTGGATTTGTCAAAGGTGTAGTGTACTCCATGCCCTAAATTTTTACAAAAAAATATATTGTATTTTCAAGCATAGTTACTTTTCACTCAATTAAAAATTTAATTCGTTAACGCACCGTTATCGCATCTCGATTTGCCCCGTTAGGATTTTTCAGTTGTCATGGCAGTTTTTTTACAAGAACTTAATTTTTAGGCGCCATGGATGATTTTTTGAAAATGTCTTAACCCTTACTTGTCAATAAAACTGCGCTCTATAAGCTGATACCTTCAGTTTTATTTAAAGATGTCTGTGTGTTAAGGAATTGCAGTTTCTAGATCACTTGCTGAAAACCGGTATAACTTGACACACAGACATTTTTAAATAAAACTGAAGGTATCAGCATATAGAGCGCAGTTTTATTGACATTTAAGCCTTTCGACATTTTCAAAAAATCATTCATGGCGCTTACAAATTAAGTTTTTTTGTAATACGATGACAACGATAGCCTCGCCTTAACAGCTTTTTACCTTTGTTACCACGGCTACCAACAATTAAAGCTTCCGGATTGAATTTATAGCCTGGATGACTTTTTTCATGCCTGGTAGCTATCCAAGTATTTCGTGAGATTGTCACACTAATTGAGTGATTGCAGGTTAGAGCTTTACTTGTACCTAAGCCAGCTGTAGGATTGTGCTCGCCTATGAAAAGCCTGCTAAAAGAGAGAAGACACCAACAAAAGAGAAGTTGACTGAAGAATCCCATTTTGAAATCAAGTCAGTGAAGTAGCGCAATATTTTACTGTGAACCAACTCAAATTCAAATTTGGCAAGTAAGTCAGTATAGGAAAGGGCCGACACCCTATTGATTTTCAGCTCTGTCGGTCAAACCCTAAGGTCAAAGGTCAAATTCGAAAAAAATTCAACATAGTCATAGTCATTTTTTAAATTGGCTAAAATTATTTAAAATATCGTTTTAATTAATATGGTTAGTACAAGACCACCTGACTTTGTACATATCTAAAGGATTTGTAAAATTTGAATATTTTATTGAAGTGTCTGCATAATTTTGAATGAATGCTATGAAAAAAATCAACAGATCAAGGTTTTATTCTGAAGGTTTTTACTTATTTATTTTTTAAATTGAAGATATAGCTTACAAATTACAGGGATTTCACCACACGCCTATGCATACATATATGTTTAGCTATATAACGCCTTATCCAAATTTAAAAAAACTGCTATTAAACATAACAAATAGTATACCAAATAATTTTAAACCATAATTTTTATAAAGAACTTTTTTAAGCTGAGATCCAGTTTCCAAAAGTTTAAATATTTTCCAGTTGTCTCCCCGGAACCATCGATATCCCTCCCCAAGTGAGGATAACAACAAAGAAGAAAATATTGACAAACATAAAGACAAAGTTTACTTGAAGAATGTCGTAGCCAGAAATAAAGGAATTTAGAGGTAGTCCATTCCAAGTTGACCATCCCTTTTCAAAGCTTGAAGGAATGTTTTCCTCATCACAGCAAGTAAGCAGGAAATTCGAGCTGTTAAACCTGCAATGTATTCCACTCACTAAAAAAAATTAAGTTAATACATTTTTTGTCACTTTAATTTAAAATATTGACCACTTTAGAAAAATTATTAAATATCTTACGATTAGCAGTGGTCACCGTTTTTCCCATCACAGCTAAATATCCTCTTGTCCAATTGATGTCACATGGTCGATTATTCCCATTTTGAGTAACGGTAAATTTTTCGCTAATGACAGATAAGTCAAAAGAGAGTAAATATCCAAAGAAAAGAAGCTGAGAGGGAAATGCCATTTAAAAGAATTCGATTCTGAGAGTTTTTTTTCAAAAACATATTTTTTCCAACAAACGAGTTGGAATCGAGTAAAGCTGGTCTAGACACAAGAAAAATAAGCATATTGTGTTGAGTCAACTGGTATTTTGTGTAAAGCATTCTAGAACATTCTAGAGGATTCTGGAACATTCTAGAGCTCTTCTTTCTATTATTGGCTTATTATAAGCTTGTTGACAGGCTTTCTCTCCAGCTTCCTATCGAGCTTTGTTTGTGGTAAACACTCAAACGACTCATCATGTTTCACCAAAATAGAGTACAACTGTATGTATTTTATTCTTTTATTTTTGTCTATTCAAAAGACTTGTTGACAGTTGGTTTATTAAGATGTGTACATCTCTAGTAACGTAGTTCGTTTTTATGAAGAATGGATTTGTGAATGGATGAATAAACACGTTGCTAATTAAAGCTTTACATGTGCTTGATAAATTGTTACTGGTTCTCATATGAAGCAATTTTGGGTTTTTATTAACTACCGATGCGTAGCCAGGTTTTGTTTAAATATAAAATAATAGTGAGAAGACACGTGTGAGTAATTTGGATCTATTTTTGTGCGTTTAGCGGGATAAATCTCCTATTACTTTATATTAATTCTTAAATAATTACCAGTTTGGTTACCTGGCCGCGTAAGTCTAAAAAAATGCGAAGAGAATGTAATAGATGACAAGATAATGATGATACGCGGCTTTCTCTGTGAGTGATAAGATTCGACAAGGCAGAATAACATGTACCATAAATACATACAGTCACTAGTGTTTTCATACCTATTAGTATTACATCAAGTTGGATGAACAAGATGATTGAATCTCAAACGCAGCTCAGTTGTTCAATGCTTCTGTTTTTGACGTGCATAGAAGTAGCAAGTATGCAACAGTGAGTTATATACATATACTATAAATAGAAAAGCATGTTTATAATTACCATGCCAATCGATGTAGAATGCTTCAATGTTATGGTTTGTATTATTAGGCGTGAATGACATGATGGTCAAAATTGTTATAAAATTTAGGAGTTTGTTTAAGATTACGTAACATTTTTTGTGCTTTTATTAATTTTTTTTTGAAGAGGTAATTTTAACAAATACTCAAATTTTCTAAGTTTTTCTTTGGCACGATAATTTTTTTTTGCTAATTATTATAACATATATGCATGATAAAACGTATATTTTTTTCTATTTACAATATATTTGTTGAATCCTTTTTATTTCCATGGTAACGTTGACAAGGAAGACCCAAAAGATACAATCATTCCACAAATCAACATTGCTATGAAGAAAAAGAGATTGAGAAACATAAAAACCAAATTTATTCGTAGGATGTCGAAACCAAAGAAATCTGAATTGAAACATTCCCGTTTCTCCACCCAATTGGTTTTGGGCAGATTTTCAGAATTGCAACAGGTGAGCGCGTAGTTGGATTTGTTGAATGTGCACTGTATTCCTCGCCCTAAATTGTTACAAAAAAATAGATATTTTTTTAAACAGAGTTAATTTTCACCATTTTTAGAAGTCTTAGGAGAACATATTTTTATACCTTCGTAAGTGGTCACTAATTTTCCCTTGCTACTGACCAATAAAGGTTTCCGATTTATTTGGTCACGTGGTGGTTTTTTTGGATGCATTTGTCCAGTTGTCCATGTATTTCTTGCGAGGATCACACGAATTGTGTGATTGCAGGGTAGAGATTTAGGTATACTTAAAGTAGCTGTTGGGATATTCTGGCCTATGACAAGTCTACTAAATGAGAAGATGAAGAAACAAAAGAGGAGTTGGCTGAAGAATGCCATTTTAAAGTAGTGTCAGTGAAATAGAGCAAAATTTTTGCAACAAACCATTCCAAAGGAAAAGGTAAAAGCAGACTAAAAGTTGTAGGAGGATGTGAAATGCCTATAGTCCTTGAAATGTGTTTTGGCTCCATGTTATTCGGCGTGAGGAATCTTTTGAGAGTTGTTTGAGAGAACAACATCAATGCCAATTTAATATTGTGTTTGTTATTGTCAACAGATTTTAAAAAATACTGAGAATTGAATAATTGGCAGTTTGGGTTTGAGGGCGTTTGGTCGCGAGAGTGCACAGAGTCTATTCGGCAACGAACAGTTTAGAATATAAAAATTTGTGAGTTGTCTATTACGCGCAGATCGTGTGTGCAGACCTTATTGTCATTGAATCCGATCTAGAGTTGACAAAACAAACTAGGCATACATCTTACCAGGAACCAGGTTGTTTGTTGTTATCGTATAACTGAGTTCGTCAGATTTAGTAACACAGTCGTACGAGGACTTCCAAAAACTTCACAGATCAAAAGATGACGATGCTACTAACGTACCTTGTTGATGCTTTCTCTAGCGTGTGTCATGTTAATACAATAATTTTTTTATCTATTTTTGTACAATTTACCGAGTTTTATTTTCTTACAATAGGTTTATTATTTTCCTCGAAGTAAATTTGAATAGTTTTATCAAAGATTAAGAGATTCTGTATACGAAGATTTTGTGTTTTGTTAAGTAATTATTTGTATTACTATTAAATCTCATTTGATTGAAAGATCAAAATTTATGACTTGGAAACTTGAACACAAAACGAAAAAGATATATGCAAGTTTCAAAAGGGGTTATTTTTTTTAAATGCATATTTAACTTTAAAATTTTACGTATTTTAAACGCTTGATTTACATACTTCTGTCACAAGATTAACACGTGTTGAGTCAACTGGGATTTTGCTTCAAATATTGTGGAACATTCTGGAATCTTCCAGAACTTGTATTTTTTATTCTTGGTGCATTATAAGCTTGTTGACATGTTTTCTCCTGCTTTCTGTCGAGCTTATTTTGCGTAAAAACACTCAAACGATCTCTTGTTCATGTTCATCTCTTTTTCTGTACTCGAAATAGCTATTGACAGTTGATTGAACAAGATGGGTATATCTCGAATAACGTACTTCGTTTTTGATGAAACATGAATCCGTGCGGATGAGTAAACTCGTTGCTAATTAAAAGCTCTACTATGTTGCAGATACTATTGTGTTATTCCTTCTCATATGCATTAATGGAAAGTCTAGTGTTGGCTGTAAACTTGCACGGTTTATCGGAAAGTCGTTAACTAGTTATTATTGTGATTATTATTGTTGAATGAATTTTTAAAGGCAGTTGCTCAATACATACTGTTTTTGCCGTGCATAAAAAGTAGCAACTATACAGGAATGAGATTTCATGGAACTCAATAAATCAATGAAATATTTATTTATTCATTTATCCATTGAAAATTGTCATGGTTACAAAAAATTTAAATATCCCACGACAATATATCATATTTCAATAATTAAAAGTTATGATACTAATCTAATAAGAAGAAAATAATACTGGTCAAAAAAAGGTATGGTTGGTTTGTCTGGCCACCTCGATTCAATTACTTGATGTTCACAATAGTTTAGTAAAATAGCCGTACAGAATTTTTATTTTCAAGATATATTTAATTCATTCCTCATTTGTTTCTATGGTAACGTTGACACCGAAGAGTCAAACGATACAATCATTCCACATATCAACAATGCTATAAAGACAAACAGATTTACAAACATAAACACAAAATTTATTCGGAGAAAGTCGAAACCAAAGAAATTTGAATTCGAATTTGCACACTTTCGTTGGTCCAGTGAATTGATTTTTGTCAAGTTGCCAGGGTTACTGCAGCAGGTGAGCTCGTAGCTTGATTTGTCAAAGCTGCAATGCATTCCACGTCCTAAATTGCAATATTTTAGAAAAAATGCATGTTTTTTCAAATTTAATTTTCACCGCCTTAAAAAATTTAACCAGAACCGTTTTCTGTACCTTCGTAAGTGGTCAGTATTTTTCCTTTGGTATCGACCAATATCGGTTTCGAATTGATTGGTTGACCTTTCCCGTGTATTTGTCCGGTTGTCCATGTATTTCTTGCGAGGATCACACGAACTGTGTGATTGCAAGGCAGATCTTTAGGTATACCTAAACTAGCTGTGGGGATGTGCTCGCCTATGAAAACCTTACCAAAAGAGAAAAGACACCAACAAAAAAGGAGTTGGCTGAAGAATCCCATTTTAAAATATTTGTCAGTCGAGTAGAGCAATATTTTGGTATAAACACTTTCAAATGAAAAGGTAAAAGCAGACTAAAACCTGGTATGATCATATCCACTGATTATACTCCTTTAAATATGTTTTCGCTTAATGCAGTTTTTGTATGAAGTAGGTTTTAACATAAAAAGTTGTTTCATTTCAATGTCATCTGGATAGGAATATTATGGGCTTTACTGTAAAAAAATAATTGTTTTAGCTTCACTTTTAAAAGGCTTTGTTTGATGAGTTATATGAGTGACATTACTTTTTATATCAATAAATCACTTGACTAAATCACTATCTAGGTTGCTGAACAACAATTCCAATGTACTATTTTGTTTGTAATAAAGACTTTGTTGGCAATTCTATGAACTACTTGGAATAAATAATTGACAGTTAGGTTTTCAGCGTGTTTTGTCACGAGAGTACACACACAGACATTAAGAGAACGAAAATATGAGAAACAAAATGAAACTTTGTAAGTTATAATTTACGCTGAGGTCATGTGCATGAGCAAAATGGAAGTCGAACAGCATTTGGGAAAAGCTGGGACTTGTCTGGGGAAAGTTAGAACTCGTTTGGAGAAAGTGAAACACGTCTAGGGGAAGGTAGGACACGTTCCAGGAAAATTGAACCTTTAGGGAAAGTTGAGAAACCTTTAAGATAGATAGGGCATTTTTGGGGAAAGTTGGGACACCTTTAGGGATTGATGGGACATTTTAGGGGAAAGTTGTTACATTTTTGGAGAAATTTCGGAATTTTTTCGGGAAAGTTGTTACATTTTTCGAGAAAGTTGGGAAACTTTTGGGAGAAAGTTGTTACATTTTTGGAGAAAGTTGGGAAACTTTCGGGGGAAAGTTGTTACATTTTTGGTTAAAGTTGGGAAACTTTTGGGGAAAGTTGGGACATTCTTGGAGAAAGTTGTGAAACTTTTGGGGGAAAGTTGTTACATTTTTGGTGAAAGTTGGGAAACTTTTGGGGAAAGTTGGGGCATTCTTGGAGAAAGTTGGGGCACCTTTTGGGAAAATTGGAACACTTTTTGGGAAAATTGGAACACTTTTTGGGAAAATTGGAACACTTTTTGGGAAAATTGGAACACTTTTTGGGAAAATTG
>JAQFZH010004819.1:0-11394 GCA_034695485.1 Entomobrya nivalis
ACAAAAAAATGAATGAGGTGTTTTAATAGGCAATGCCTTATGAGTATACCTATATGTGATATGCTGCGAAGATAAATACATTTGAAGTTTTTTGAATGAAAGATAATAAAATGGTTTAAAATGAATATGAGCTGTTATACGTAATTATGACTGATATGATGTCGATATATTAATATGGAGACTTATTGCTAGAAGTACTAGTAATTCTGATTACTTAAAGAATGCACAACTTGTAAATAAGAAATTCATGTATCATGTTTGATAATACCTTAATCTCAAATCGTGTATTGGTGCTCAGCCTGCATATATATGTATGTACATGATTGTGGGTCTAACATTGTAAATAATGATTAATGATGAATTGAGTACGTTAATAGGATTCATCTTTTTGATAATTGGACAAACCCTTTAGGAGGAGATAGCTGCCGGAATAATTCGTCATATTTTAGCTTTAGCATCTCTACAATTTAATAACGCATAGTATGGACAAAATGAAAAGTAAACAGAAAATTATTTAAATTATAGTACTAGAGTACTAGCAAACAATCCATTAGTTGGCGAATTTTATTTATATTAGAAATAAATAGCGTATTATAGAATTTTATCATGCTAGAATAATCTTTTCAACGACAACAGATGTCCATCGTCATATTCATATGATTCATACATGTGTACGAGTGCACTTGAAAAGTTCACAGGTGCTACTTTAAGCTTTAAGCATAAAAAAACTTCCAATCTATTAAATAAATATTGCATCCAAATCTGTCAAGTATAATATTTCGATTTCAATTTTAACATAAATTTCTAAATACGTAGTTGAATTGCATGTATGTGACTACATTCAAAATTATAATTTATTATATATTTAGATCGAAAAAGTAAAATCCCTTAAATTTCCTCAATACGAATGAACCTTATTTTTACTATAGTTTATTCAAGTATATCTGTAAATAGAGGGTTGATCATGTGGAAGTTTCATCCCTCCTTTTCTTCCAAGGTATGCATGTCTCCGTTTACCATTTTCAATTCAAACAAAATATTCTCGTAATATATTATCTTGTTAGTGTTCGTCATTATATTCTCCTGTCGATTTGCTTGCATGCTTACTCTATTTATTATGCCAGAAAGACCGACCCTGCTCATCGTCACTGACAAATTGGAAAATTGGATTTAACACCACGAACAACTGCAAATATCTGTCAACGACTTTTAAATGACTGGTTGTAATGTGCATTACACCGCTGCCTATTCAAGCAATAAATGAAGGCAAGCTTGTTTAGGTAAGCCCTTTCCTAGTGTGTAACACGATCCCAAACAATACACTAAAAGGGAAAGGGTTGAGCTTCCCCAAAAAACGTGTCCGTCAAGCAAAAATTATCCATGAAATGCACCATTACCAATTTCCATTCATTTTGAACCTGTATTTACCCAAATACTTAAATAGATTTTTGAAGGCAGAGTCTGTACACAGAACTTGTCCGAATGGTGTTTTAGTGAGTGTCGTTGCCTTCCTTATTTAAACTAAAATGTAAAGCTTATTATGCATACAGTTCCAGAATGTAACTTATTCTGTATTCAAAGTGTGCCGACGCAACGAGGGTACATCTAGTTTTCAATGCACTTTGTATTTATTTTTAACAATGGTGCAAGTGAATTTTTAGTACAGAAAAACAGACAAAAAAACGATAATTTTCTAAAAGCATTTGTTTAGACAAGTGGACCGTAGAACGTGCTTCGGACTTGGATCCCACGTAAACTATGTATAATTTTTGAAATTGACAGAAGCGCAAACAAAAAAACAGGGAGGGAGCAACACTAAACAACTAAAACTGTAACAAATTTTTAGCTCTAAACTAGAAATTCATTCACCCGTACAAAAGTGAATGGAAATTAGATTGCAGGATTTTTTACGAATGTTTCTATGCGTGTTTCCCATACTTTCGTGTGGAAGGACAGTGGACCATGTGTATAATTTGCTTGTGTATGAAATTCTTTGCATATTTTATCAAATCGAAAAAAACTGACAATAAGTGTGAAATAGACCAGAAGTTGTACATTCAACTTTCAACTTGATTAAATGTTTCCATCCTTTAGCTGGTTTCAATCAAACACAGATTGCTCCTTTTTTACCCTGCTCCTTGTACTTATTTTTAGCTCAACCAAATTTATTCAGTGTCCAGTCCAGTAACAGCAATATGTATTGAACTACACATCTATACTATACCTATATTTCGTGAAATGTATTTTCATGCATTTTATGTCATTTATCAAAATACAAAAACCTGTCATCTGTACCCAGAATCGAAAGCATTAGAAATTTCCCTGGTTCTCCAATTTAATACAAAAATACTCTGCTAGTTGATCGGCGACGCTTATTCTTTGGCGTTCGGTTGGTTGCCTTTTGTGAATAATACCTATATCAAAACCGTTATATTTAGAACATCAATAATCAATGCACTTTTCCTAACTCTCTTTAATCAGTTTGTTGTAAAAGAAATAAGTAGAAGGGAAATGATAAGTAGGAACACTTGCATGGCGCTACATGGTATTGAAGTAGCCGCTGAGAAGAATTGTAGGTTGAGTGCATTTAAAGAAATATATGGGTGGGTTAATTTTCATTTCAGGTTACTTTTTCATTGATTTAGTCCTTAATTTTATATTGTCTTTATTTGACGCCCATACACGTTATATATGTTGCAAATTTTTACTACATCAATTATAGATTTGAAGTAAGGTGAGAAAGATATTGGACAAGTGCAAGTGTTTCGAGACAATACATTCGAGTACGTACAAAAATATTTTCGAAAATAAATTGGCATTGTGAAGTAGCGAAATATTAATAGTTTTCCTACTCATATTAACTCCAATTCTTGACTTAAATGGTAAAATATGACCAAAATTGATTTTTTTTATAATAGAGAGATCCTGTACAAGGCTGAACGGACAAACATGGTCTTTCGATAAAATGTTTAGCTCTTGCGTGATGCTTTATAACGATGGGATAGAATACGGAATGAAACCAAAACAATGTTGTTAAAGTAATGAATATAGGAACACTCAAGTACCATTATATGGAAATGTATAAAGTTTGACTTGACTAATAGACATTTTTCTCAACACTGTGAGCAGAACTTTCTCTCTAATATTTTCTAATGCCAAACCTTGTTCATTTTAACAGGAAAACATAGCATGCTTTTTGGTAGCCAAAAATCCAAGTACGCTGGGCCAAGAGACACAAAAAAAATCAACTATGTTTTGCTCCTGCATCTATCTAACTACTTTAACTCCAGATTTCTATTCATTCTAATTCACATTCTGAATCCTGCGAAAAAAATAGTCGACTGGCCTATGTATTATAGAATATTGGATGAAAGGAGGAAACAAGAAAAGTACGAACAACAAAAACATGAGACAAAGGAACTATAGCCAAAATCTACAGAGAAAAAAAACATCAAGCCGAATTCATTTTCCTTTGACAATCGTTTCAGCAATGAGAACATTGCATTTCAAGTAGATACACCATTACACCAACACGCACAAGAGAATAACTTCTTCGAAGTACGAAAAAAATTGCCGAGACATTTCTTCTCTTTTCCAAAGAGAATTCAATCCGCAATTGAAATGAACTGCTTTGTGAATTGCGAATGATTTCAAGTCGACGCCTTCTTTGAATACATGAATGCTAGATATGATTATATTATATGGCTGTTGTTGTAGTGTGATATATGCTTAGAATCTGTCACAAAAAGGGTCACTAGTAATATATCATAGTTCCATTAGACTAAAAATATATAGACTACTCCAAACCAACCAAGCACAAGCAGAGAGAAGTACTAACCCAAGTATTACTTTTAGACAGAGAAACTGATTCACTCATTCAGACTTTAAAAAAAATTCAGAGCAAATCTGGTCAGGATTGAATAAATGCATAAATCTTCAATTTATTCTTAATTTTAAAGATTTCCTTAGTTTTACTTCTCTTACATTTACACAAGCACATAACTCTAATCCAATTAGTTAATTCCACCATAGAAAAAACTATCATGTGGAAAACAGACTTGGCTTTAAGTTTGAATCCTGAACATTTTTGAATGCAGCATTTATTTGGCACGCTGACATGGGAAGTTGTGATGGTATATTAAAAAGACTGGGTGAACATTACTCAAACTCAAAAACGTGTGGTTTAAATATTGAATCATTGCTACATCATCATCCTATTTTTTAAACGTTCGCCGACAAAAACTAACCGATTGCTTGTGCAAAAGATACATGAACAGCAACACCTTCAAAATCATCACAAAAAAAACAACGCAACTAAAAGTATTTTTCTCATTTCGACTGATTCTCCTTTCCAGTTGCAGTTCAACCAAGATGTTTTCTTTGCATTCTCCTCGAATAGCTTAATGACTTAAGCAGCTTTGAATGGCTTGTATTAGACAAACAGTGAACAGAAACTGAGCCTTTTCCATACTTTATGTGCATATCAATTTACATTTACAATATCGTATCAGCAACGCGTGTTTTTCTAGCATTTGATATAGAGTTACTGGATATTTCATCTTGTGTGAAATTGTTGAATTTATCGTATGTTGTGGTTTTTAAAAGTTTTTTTATAAGAGATATGTAAGAAGCAGCATAAAAATATCACCCTTTTGAGTGAGATGAGTTAAAAATCTCAAAGTTTGCAGGGATATTTGATAATGCAACATTTTGACTTATTCTTCACAACTTATTGTTAGCATTTACATTAGTGACGATTTACTACAACTTTGCGAATGCATAATTTAAATATATGAATGTATTTCCTACAAAAAACATAGTTTTTTGCTGTTAATTACAATTAAGAGTTTTAATTGAATTGCATATGTACGTATTTGTCTTTTAATAACGTTATCAACTTGAGCAAGCAGACCTCATTATTTACACTTACACAAATAATAGTTTCCTTGCATAAACAATGAGCATAATGAATATATACATATGTCTGTCAAAGAATTTTTAATATAAAATATGTATCTACCCGTACATCACTAATTGATAATCATGACTTTGATTAAGTCGTCACAAGAAAAATTTCATTCATATACCTGGGTGCACCTCCACAAATGAAAAATAAATAGGTACACAAGTACTTATTTAATGTACGCACTTAATTTGCAAATTCCCATAAATTGTACAAAGTAGAAAATTAACAATACAAGCTGTATGGAGTACAATTGTAAATATTATGCTACTAAACAATAATATTATATAGCGAGTGGTTTGACTAGATTTGTTATTGAACATTTTCGTGTGTAAAGTTTCCTCATGCCGAAAGCTTCTGTCAGGAGCCCTGCTGTGCATGAAGTTTACAATCCTGAAATTCTAATAAATATTATCACTCTAATCATCATTTTATCATTCTATCAAATACACAAACTATTTTCTTTACTATACAAAACAGAGATACTTGGATTATTAATGTTCTAGTGAAAATAATATTTTTCAGGTAAATTCATAGTTTACTTGTTAATAGACCACAAAAACATGAAACTTAAAACACTATACAATCAAAAGATTTGCAACAGAAACAGAAGAAAAATGTTGCAAAATATTTAATTGTGGCTGGTTCATTTTCAAATAGCAGTATTATTGCAATTTACACAGTAATAACTCTACTAAATGGAGACTCATTTTTATTATTCTTTTCTGCACTCCTTCTCGTTTTATTTATTTTTTCATGTTGACTGGTTATATTATTCTTACAGAAAAAAAACTTGGTATAATAAAGAAGTAAAATATAACTTAAAGGAAGGCACCATGTAATATAGTAACACGATTGTGTGAGTTTACCTATGTTTACTGCCCATTAGTAAGCCACTAAAAGTAAATAAAGGGGCGGAGAGGTAGCCATTAAGGAAGTTTTAAGTGTGAAAATGAGTGTGCATTTTGCTTTTGATGTTCTTTACCGGAATATACATGGCTTCATTGCACGATGTTCTACTGATACACTGTTGCCGTATAAAACGCCTTTCTTGCTTTAAATGAATTTGTAAAGTGCAAAGAAGAATGTAAATTATACATGATGTTATTATGTAATTGTTAAAACAATAATTTGCTGGCAGCTGGTATAACGCTTATACTTAAATGTATAATCTCATTAATTAAATTCACATTCTACTGATTAAATTACTTTAGTGAAAAGAAAAGCCGTCGCGTTCTCAGACTACCCCGAAATTTAAGCAATTGTGCATGTGTCATTTTTATCACATACCTGTCATGAAAAGGTCATTCTTTTTTGATAAAATCTAAATTCCGCAGCCTAAAGTAAAAAAAGTACTCATCCATATGTACCAGTAACATCCACATCAGCCTCATGTTATTTTATTTTTTTGCTCCTTATCTACGTAACATTGCAGTAAACTCGAGAATAGTGTAAGATAATCACAGAAATTCCAACTCCACAAGTTTTTTATCTCTTCTGTAAAAACTGGCTACAAAGTTATAGTACATTTGCTGCTCAATGCCAAGAATTATGATGTGTTGGAGATAATGGCCACCTACCTTGTCTTGTATCTTAAGCAATACGCCCGAACGGGCATTTGAAGTTAACATACTATACTGTAGACATAAGATTTTATAATAATGAAGTATATATATATGTCTTTGTATGAATGAACAGAAGAAATATTTGCGGTTGGATTTGTGGGAAAACATAATGGGACGACCTTGATAACACTAAAATGAAAAAATACAACTGGTGTAAAATACTACATAAAAATTCACTCGAAGTATTTAAAGAATAGCACTTAAATAAAGTTGTATGCGAGCTAGCTAATTTATGCCTCCTTACAATTTTATTCGCATTGCTAAAAACGCATGACTAACTCGAGGGAAACATGACGATATATGTACATATATTTGAATTATAATATTTTTAATTTTAGATGAAACTCTTAATTGCAATCAGCCATTTATCAGTGGTGTCAATTAATATCGTGAGTCGGGCAGTTCACCTCAAAAGAAGAGATTTTCCACTTGTCACTCCACAGTGATCAGACAGTAGTCCAACAGTCTATCGTTTTTGCACTTTAATTTTGCTTGGAGTATCTTTTTGATGTGAATAAATATTTTCGATAACACATTTATGTCATCATGACATGCTTGCCATCAAACAAAAAAATATTGGCAAGTTGATTCAATGAAGTACGATGTCATTTAAGACTGAATAGTGTTGCACGCTACATAACACAAGTCTGTTTATTACATGCTTTATGTCTGCATAAGACGAAATTGAAGAAGATAGTGAATAAGAAACCATTGAATGGATCTTGTATTCTATTTCATCATCATCATCAGATTGTACGACCATAATGGATGCACGGTTCATGGAAGAGTTATCATGCCATCATCATCACGTTGTTGACGACAAGTACAACATTACGAAAAAATAAAAAAAGGAAGTTTGATATTCGAAGAAGATGGTGACGATGAAAATGACTGAATGTATCAGAATGAACACATATAAATGGATATTGTGTATGTATAAAAGTTTTACATTTTTGTGGTAGTGGAAATGATGATCATCATCACCTCACTTTTTTATGCCGTGAATTTGAAAGGAAAATGCTTTATGTGGGATCGTATGGCAGTTGGATGTTGGATTGTAAAGAAGGGTGAACATTTCGCTCTTGCTTTTTTTTCTACACTCTACTCTCCTCCGTCTCTCTTCTTTCTTAGTATATACGAAAAAAATATAATAAAGAAAACGTTTGCTTTGGTTTCACTGACTTGACTCTGACGCGAGAGAGGCTTATGGCTTACACAATTTTGATATAAAACCTGCACATAAAGCATTGAAAAATTGTTGGAAGCTTGGTCGGAGATTTATGCACTATTTTGCTTGTGTTACTGGAAAGCCAAGCCGAGCGATGCGATATGCGATGACTGCTTCCCTGCCACTACTACTATACTACTAGGCAAGTGCAAGCAAAAAAGTAAGCAGGGAAACCTTTTTCTCCTTATTCTTCATCGTCGTGTAGTCGTATTTCACAGAATCTGATGCTGCCTTGCTTTATTGCTCTGTGTATGTATTATCATACTGTAGGTGGGCAGGCTCATAGCTCTTGCGTTTCGTTTTGTGGGCCTGACTGATCTGAAGTGGTTATTTGCAGCCAACTGCTGCTGTTTCAACTCAACAACGAAAGAAGGCTGAGAGAAGAGGAGCATGCTATTATTATGGAGGCTGCATGTGTATAACAGCAACATCAGTAGTTCGCCTCCATATCCGACTGATTCTGCCGCGCGTCGTAACTTATACATTTTGAGAACATCTGAAAGGCTGCTGCTCCTGTACAACAATCCAAAAAAGCAAGTTGTAAAGTACAAACTAATATAATGTGACGACGACAATGTATATACAAGTGCAGGAGCAGCAGAGAGAACTAAGCAGCCCTTAACATTAACCAGCCTTTTTTCTTCTCTGCCGAATTGACAAAGGCTTTCGTATCCACCACCATAACCAAACCAAACACATAAACTATACTACGACGACTACCTATGATACAAAACTGATGGCAGTGGTGGTGGTGGTGGTAGAGCACTTTTCATTCTTTTTTATTCAGTTAGTTTTCCCGTATTATTACATATGCCTTGCCTTTGCTCACATTCATTCAGTTTATTCACTCTTATATTATGGGCTCAATTTAAGGCATATTATTTTCAATGCTCGTATTGCACTATTATATTATGTTGTGGATGTGTGCGTGAGAGAGAATCGCCCGTGTATGTGTACGTATACATATCATTATTGCTATTATTTTATACACAAGTTTATGCTCTGCGCTCTGGCTTTCCACTCGCACACACTCAGATATTTTACTATTACTTCTATTACTAGCCATTACATTAGGAATAATATACAACCTTTTTGCTTTGTGTCTTTACACACACCAAAAAACTTGCTTTGCTGTTCAACTCAAATAAACTTCTTTACGAAGAACGTACAAAATACACACGCTTGTCTCCTCGTAAAGCATGCTTTTGATATTTCATTGCATCTGCCATGAGATTTTGAGTTTGTGTGTTTATATACAAAAAAGCAAGTAGTCTAGCTGGATGGTGATCCTTTTTTTGGGGCCATTATTATCACCAACACCATAAACTACTGTTCGTCTTACCACCACCACAACTCACTTCTGTAAAAGACGTTACCTCATCATCATCATTTTAAGAGAGAGAGAGAGAGAGTAGAGGCAAAGCCAAGGCACTATTATAATCTTAGCCACACATTACCTTCAATTATTGCTCTTACCTTTCCTTAGCCAGACAGACACAATACCAAGTAGCGCAGTACCATCATCGTCGTTTACCTCCTCGGACACATTTTTATTTCCAACATTGCGTCATATAGTAAATATTGCATGCTTGCACACTAAGTGTGTGCCGGTCTCTTATTAAACAGGGATTGTCCTTCTGAGCCAAATATAAGCATATTCTAAAAAACTTCAATCAGAAAAAAGAGCACAGGAAAGATAACCCAGCGAGCTATTCTCTTTAGTTGTATTATTGTCATCCTCTCACACCGTCATCGCCATACAGGGCAAGTTGTGCCACGGTCCTTTTTCTAAACCCAACTTAATAGAAAAAAGATCCAATACTACTTGCATGTCACACTTTTCCTCTCAAATCCTACTTGACCGTTGTCAAATCACTGTACCCTTACTTTGACTGCTATTGTCGAGTTTGAAAAGTTTTCATCCTAATCCCAACCATCCTCTTATTCATCCTCTCACTCCAGTTTAAACCTTAAAACTTTTCTTTTTGTTTCCATTAAATCCATCACAATTATCAACTTGTGAACAAGCAGAGATATATAGATAAATAAATTTACTTTGCATTTTGCATTGAAAAAGAAAGAAAGAAAAATAGAGCAAAGAAAGGAAAAGAAACAGTACAAACGCCAAAGTTGATTTCATTCTTTGAAACAAAAGCACACATCATACACACACACGAGGTTCATCTCATTGTCTTCTACAAACGAATGAGAGAAAGGCATCAAATTGCATTCTCGTGTCAACCTTTTACTCATCCGGTGAAGTGCAGCATCAGCTGCTGAACAGACCAAGAAAAACCAGGGAAGAAGAAAAGCTCGTTCTACTTGGAACTGAAAATCATATTGTTTGGCTGTGGGTGACTCAGGCTTTTTATCTTGTTGATATTTATGTGCAAAGAAATAACTGTGATCTCTGTGTGCATGTAAGAAGAAAAAAAGTTTCAGTTTGCCTCAGTAATAGTAACAACTGTCAAAGAAGTTGGTGAACAATATGGAACATGTGAAAAGTATAAAGAATTACATGTTATGTGAACTGGTGAATGTTAAGTCAGCGGTATCAGCATTTTATGTATGCACGTTCCTTTGAATGAATAATTCAAAGAGAGAAAGATAACTTTTCTGTACGACAGCCAATACATAAAATTTTATTGTCAACAATCACTCCAAGAAAAATCAGCCTGTCGTCCACAAGCAAGCTAACAAGGTAAGCTGAATCGAAATGGTTTAAATTTGCTTTTATCTTTATTGTTTAGCACAGCATATTATTTGTACTATGGCCATGGCTTTGTAACTTTACACATGCCAAATCATCAAGTTTACGTTCAATCATATAAACGCATTATTTCAAGCACAAATTTTTTCTTCATAAAAATTTATTCAAATTTTATTTTTGAATATATGCATATACATGTTCATGCACGGCTTTCTCTCAGATGTATGTATATGCCTTTACCAAAAATAGCCTGTTCAAAATCTTTTTAAAAAGCACATGTTTATAAAAGTACGACAAACATGTGTCGTCTTAATATAAGGCATCATACATTGCATATTACATTCCAAAGAAAACATGGGAGAAAAATGCCTGGTAGCGAGTTAAGTTAGAAAAAGGGAAAAAAGGACCACACGAAAACTTATGTGAAAAGTTAAAGTTATGGCTGCTGATAATTCCTGTTGAGTATTTTTATGTACTGTGTAGTTGTGCCCTATGGTCCCGTAACATGATCCTCTTCTTGTTCGTGCGAGAGAGGAAAGAGAGCAACAAAAGGGAGTATATAAAATTTGTTGTGATCCGGCCACGGCGGTCGGTGCGGTGGTTGTAGAGCAAGCAACAGCCACAAAATGGTACGGTGCTTGAGGTTTCCAAAAAGCGTTTTTACTACTACTAAAAACAAGTGTGCAGGCGAGAAACAAGGCACTTTAGTACATTTTCGGTAGTAGAATAAATAGTGCAAGGAAAAGTAAGGAAGAGAAAGCACTTTTAAGGTTAAACAACAAGGTATCATGTACTTATAGTTGAAAGTAAAGTAGGAGAAATTAGGAAGGAGTAAAATGTCTCACATTTTTCATGGACTGTTGTAGAA
>JAQFZH010004820.1:0-11393 GCA_034695485.1 Entomobrya nivalis
GTGAAACATTCTGATGTTCACTGTGGCAACACTACACACTTATACGCACATTTTATCGTAGTTGTTATGGATTTCTGCTTAGGTGTAAGACCTGCAAAATTTGAAAAATATTTTTTTGAAATTTGAAAAATGAAGGGTAAAAATCACGTTTTGGTTTCGGCGTCTTCTCGAGGTCCAAATGCAACGACAAAGTTCAAAACTGGCAATTTCAGGCTAAAAACAGATGCTTTTTTTCGTAGGACCAGCAGTTAAAGTTTTTCGTTGCATTTGGACCTCGAGAAGACGCCGAAATCAAAACGTGATTTTTACCCTTCATTTTTCAAATTTCAAAAAAATATTTTTCAAAATTTGCAGGTCTTACACCTAATCAGAAATCCATAACAACTACGATAAAATGTGCGTATAAGTGTGTAGTGTTGCCACAGTGAACATCAGAATGTTTCACTTTACTGTATGGCAAGTGGGTAAATTTCAAAGTTTGAAACCCCACTTTTTCTGCTTAAACCCTTGTAAATGGTACCTTTTTTCTTTTTCCTAATAACTTTTTTGTTTAATACTTTTTTCAGATGGTTCTGGTAGTTTTTTGTAGGCAATAAACCACTAAATCAAATACATCATAACCAGAAAAAATGTCGATATCATTTTCGCAAAAATTGGGAAATAGTTCGGCATATCAGTTTTTGAGTTTATAATTTCCGAACAAAGGTTTTTTGACACGGTTTTAAAAAACCCGGCCCATTTCCAAAGGGTTAGGCCTGAAGGATCCATATTGATGTACTGCACTCCTCATAAGATGGGTGTTCTATAAACAGTCCCACATGATGATGTCCCTCTATTAAGTATGAAATATCGGACTTTGTTTCAAAAGTCATGTTTGAGTTTATAATTTCCGAACAGAGTGTATACTGTTCCATGAATATCTTATAGATTTAGAGAGAAGTTCACACAAAGTGAGTAAACCACACATATTTATTGTTCCACTTGGTTTGTCACATAGAAAAAATTCTGACATTCCTTTTGAGAGAGAAAGTTTAGCTGTCTTAATTTGGAAGAGGATATGGGCTTAAGTCATGTCATTTGTAAAAGATTGAAACAATTTGTTTCTTATATACCGTTTACTCTATGGTAGTTTCATACTAATATGTAAATTAATTACAGAAATGAGAATTTTCTCGGATATCTTGTTATATGGATCATTATTATCCACTAATACTGTCATATGGTTCTGTTTATAAACAATATAATTATGCTACGTACTTCAAAACATGTCACAAAAGTCAGAAATGACAAAAGTCTCAAAAATTACAAAGAAGAAAATCAGACAATATTACAGAATATTAAAGTATGTAGAGCTTACCTGACTGTATGAAAACCAAGTGGATGAAAAGTTGCAGACACAGCCACGAAGACAGCGTGGAGGGGAGACAAGTCCACCGCTGAAATTTGCTGTAGTTTACCTCCCGCATTAGTAGCGTCATTTTGACAGACAAAATTTTTTGCAATTCGAGAAAATATCTTCTTTTTTCACCACACTAAAAACAAGTTTTTACTACTGCGGATCATGTAGGCATGTATGTAAGTGCGAAAAACGGAGGTGGCATGAAGAAGATGAAGTATAGCTATTTATACTCTTTACACTTTTCTATTAACTTTTATATATGTAATATTTTATTCACACACTCAAAATACACAGGAAAGATATCTACACGCATGAATCATAAAAATGTATATGAATGTAACGACCATCACATCAGCATCACCAGCAAAAATGATGAGACTTATTTTTTTCCTTCCGTACAAGTTTTTAGTTTTGTCGGCCGTGTTCTTCGCTACTTTTTATAGTTCAATAAATCTTCACACTCCAACCGAGAAAAAATGGAATCCCGTCTTCAAAAAAAGAAAGATTCAGTAGCATAAGTAGAATTACCACGCTTCATTCTTTCCAACAAGCAGTTTTTTCCTTCTTTCGTTTTAGTGACACAAGTCTATTGTGTGTGCAAAAGTATGAATGGTTTATTCATGCATAATTTTTATAAATAAATATATATATGATATAGTTGACGCCTGTTGTTGTAAAGTTGTAGCAGCTGTTGATCTTCTCGGATGAAGGAAAAGGAATTGAATAAGTGTTAGGTATCAAGTCAATATTTATATATTTTCTTAGAAAGGATGGAGGAAAACTTGCTAGTGTCTGGTGTTGTAGGTACTTTGTTTCTTTAAAAGTCAATACTTTTTTATAGACACGTTGTCTGGCTCTACGCTTCTGGGGTGCTATCGTTCTCAGAGGAAAAAGGAAGGAAAATTGTTCCGTTTGCAAATATTGTGGTGGTCGTGTGAAGCTGGTACCACTTGTGACATTGTAGTGTCTGTAGTCAATATGTATCCGGATGCGGATGGTTATATAGAGATCGTGTGGCTGGCAGAGAAAAGGTTGTCACGTTACTTTGGTTTGTGTTTAGTTTGGTAACACGGTTGTGGGTCGAGCTGCGTCAGCAGGTTTTATATGTGTTTTTTTACTCGTTTCATTTCCACTTTCATAGTTTTGCTTGTTGGGGTATTAGTCCAAAGTGTACACTGCACTGCTCAGTTATGACAATTCTCTGGAAATATGTTTATGGATGTATATTAAGTATAGTATATTATAAGCATGTATGTCTGTCTGTTATTGTTGTTCTTAAGGATCACTCACTTTTCCCACTTTATTACATGTACAGCGGGCACACACAAAATGGTGATATATATTTTAGTCCATGTTTCGGTATAAATAACAACTTTCATTTGCACAAAACACAGTAACACAGTTTGCAGAAACTGTTCTTTTTTTTGTTGTCAGTTTCTAAGAGGTTATTAGCGTTATTCTTTCTACTTGTTAGGAATATTAATGAAGAGAAGATGAGACTGCTTTTGTTGTTCCTGTTTATACTGGATATCTAAAAAAAAGTGGAGACAGTGGAGAAAATAGAAAAAAAAGAAACCTTGTTGAATATCCACCATGTTCCCTTTTTACTATTATTTGTGCTACTTGACTTTTAATACATATTGAACGAGTTCATGAGCTCTGTCAGAGTAACTTATCTAAAAGGCGACATTTTATTTTTATCAGTTTAGTAGGGAAACGCAATATTCTCTCCATACAGAAAAAAGCTTGTGTATTATGAGTTTGAGATAAGATAGCAAAACACAAAAACAGCGACATATATACATAAGTCAGTAGACTTGGTACAGGAAAGATAAAAAAGAGTGCTTGGGAAAGTGGTATGAGTGGATTGTATATATATACTTTATTCTTTTAAAAATAACGGGAAAAAAGCAACAGTCAACAACTCGGTAAAGTGGTTAAAGTAGAGGAAGAGAAAAAGGAGTGAAGGAAACGGTTAAGAACACCCACGCCACACTCTATACACAAAATAGAGGAATAAAAATCTTTATAACTCGTTGTTGAATTCAGCCGGCTAACTTTTTTTTAGTTTCCAGTACTGTAGAATTACAATAACAAGTGGTGAAAGGAACAAAATTCTTGAAAAGGCATATTTTGCAGAAATAGTTTTGCCAATTTAGTACTAGCTGCTTATTATAATAAAAAAACATGACTAAATTCACTTTTAGTATGTAGACTCACGTAACCCAGATCAATTTTCATTGTTGTATAAAAAGTGCTGAAATTTTTCTCTAGAGAAATCGATTTTTAAACAGCAAAAAATATCCACTTTATATTCCAAGATAAGATTTTTAATTTAATTAGTCATGCGAATAAGCTCAAAAAGATTAATAGGTTGATAATGCTCGTCAAAAAGGAAAGAATAAAAAAGTTCACGCATGTCAACCCATAAAACTTTATACTTATTATAATACGCAGTTTGAGAATTCAAATTTGTTACTTTTTTCGCATTTGATTTAAGAGTTTCCTTGTGCGTTTGTTCTACTGCTTTGTCACCACTGATGTTCTTAATGAAAAGCGTGAAAACTCAAACTGACAAGAAAAAGATTTTGACGGTGATGAGGAAAAGGGAAAGAGAGATTAAGGCTTGTAGCAAAAGCAAATATGGGGCTACTGAGACAGATTTTTTTAGACATGTACTTGTAGGTTATGTATATCTACTATATCTACAGCTGTACTTTGTGCAGTAAAGACACTGACACACACTTACTCATCATTCTCATGGAGCCACAAGGACGACGACAGACAAGGGAGCTTTCATTACGTCAAAAGAACAAAGCCCTTTTAGTATTTTGGACCTCAACCTCAAAGAACAGAGTGATGCCCCCTCCTTTCCCTTTTCTTTCATAGAACCAGATAGAGAGACAATGGACAAGGTTTGCTCTTCTTCTCACCAAAAATACACTCACACTGTCTGGCAGTTTAACGTTTATTTCTAAATGTTGTGGTTGTAGCTTCAAAAAAACAAAAATCCTTTGCACGTTCAACGTTTCAATGCCACCGCACAACCCAAACTTATCCTCATCCTCGTGGTCGTTGTCAGCATTATTATTATCATTACCCACCGCATAAGTTTCCTTTATATAACTCAACTGCCTATCTAAACACACAAAATTCTAACCAGAGTGCTTTCTCCTTCACAGGCGGACAGACAACCACCTCTGCATTTTATACTGACACATCAACTCAGCAGGCTTTTTCTTGGATAAAGTGTTCATCGTTCATCCTCTATTTTACCAAAACTACATACGTGTATACTTACACATGTACATGTAAAAGAAAGATGTTTCTTTTTTTATGGAGAAGACAATGTCGAATTTCTTCTGATTGTGAGCTGTAAGTTGAGATTGTCTGTCTTCTTATAAGACTATATAGCAATAGCAAGTACAAGCAAAGCACTCTCCTGAGTTCCTCCTTTCATCATATAATATACACGTCTTGTCTAGAGAAGATCCGTAGACACACACACAAAAGTCGTATGCAAGCACTTGCTTTTTATTTTACTTCCCTCAAGAGTACTCCTTACACAATCCTTCTTCTTGAGCCAATTTCTCACAATGCTACTTATGTCCACATAGTTTTAACCGACAGAACAAAAAAAACACATTTGTACACATACTTATATAACACACAAATGTAATATAACGTTCGTAGGTGGGCTGTTGTTGGTGATGATGGTTGGTTGGTATAAGGAAAAAAGAATAGAGTGAAGCTGATAATGGTTTTTATGGAGAAAATAGTACTACACGAGCCGAAAGAGAGAAAAGGAAATAAAAAGAGGCTTACTACAAAATAGCCGTATGATGATGATGCCGATGGTTGTGATGATGATGATGGTGATATGGGCTTATTTGCTCAACCATTTTCTCCTGATTTTCTTCCTCACGCGTACCACACTACTACTCTTGTAATAGTTTTCTTCTTAAAGTAGAGAAAAAAGTGTAGAAGTCTATTACAACTTTTTTTCTTTCTTTCTTGTCTGTCTATTTGTACATCAACACCTCTTCACTTCAGTTCAGATTTTTTCCTCTTCTCATTCTCATCATCCGACGAGTGAATCTCTTCTTGAATCTGTCTATCTAGATGTTAGCTGTAGCATCTGCAGTGACTTGGAAGAAAATGCATCTTTTGTTGATTTCCCTTTCCCAACTCTCCACTTCTTCCACCACGATTTTCACCAGATTACAGTTATTGCGTTCTAAGTACCTACTTTAGTGGGAACACTAAGTCGAATTACGGTCTGTTGCTCTGAGAAGAGGTTTGCAATGCAATGAAAATTACAAATGTTACTAGTGACTTGACTTGCTCCTTAAAAAGTCTGTTTTTTCTCCCTTCAACATTTCTTTTATTTTTGTTTACCAGCTTTGTAAGAAACTTATATAATGATTTGTCTTTTTTTATAGTTATACACATGTGTATTATGTTGGGAGGGGATAATGATGGTTGCAATGTTCAGGTGAAAATTACCTTCCACAATATGTAATTCTGTAAAGCTATTTAAGTAACAGGTACTGTTATTAATGACAGTACAACCCCACACAATAATAATAACACATAAAAAGACACAAGGTCGAATTGTGTTGCTTGCGGTTTTAGAGTACACGTCGTGAATAGTAATAACACTTTATATATGCTTACTAAGCACACATGAAGGAACTCACACAAACAACGCTTAAATTACGTGGAAATATTAGCGGAGAGATAGAGAGCAGACAATAAGGAAAATTACTAGAAGGATCCCAAGTCCCAATGTCTGCGGTAGCAGCGGCGTGGCTACAAGGTGAACTGCTGTGAACCACTTTCTCTCTCCTGTTATTACCTGGCTGCCACCAAAATAAAAATCCCAATCACGAACTTATGTGTCCCGATGCGGATATATGCGTCTAGTCTTGTTCTACTAAAACAGCTTCTTCTTAATGTAAAAATATACTAATAAATACAATACATAAAGTATTATGTATCCCTTTGGCCTAGAAATTATGTGTGGCTTTCTTCCGAGACGGTAACAAAAAACTCACTCACTTTCCTCTCTTTCCAACACAACCCCCCTACTTCCACGAATACGAAAAACCACCTTTGCAACAACCTTGTTCGCTCTGTAAAGAAGCGCCCATCTGCTGCTTCCAAACCGAAATATGTAATAATAGAGGAAAACGTCAAGCTTTGAATATTTTTTCTCTCGTCCCCTTTTTCTCCTCTCCTCAAACTCAACAACTGGTGGTGGTGGATGTTGTGTGTTGTGTCTGCTGCTTCTTGCAAGCGACTGGGCTTGTGACCTGACCAACATGCAGGTTTTCCTTCCCTTTCTCTGTTCTGTATGTTAAACGATAATGTAACTTCACGCAATGAACGTATACATACACATCTAGGCATACACACACTAAAAACTCACGCTTACTTCTTCGGCGTGCTCACCAACCACCACCACCAACGTCGTCTTCCTAGTAGTCATCATCCAGCCAGATCAGATCAGGGAGAGAAAAGGGGCAAAGAGCTCTGTTGGTTCTGGCAGACAAACACCACCATCAATACTAGCATAGTATACGGATATAATATATATAGAGTCTATCCAAGAAAAACCATGTATAGTTTCCCGGAGGAATTTCTTTCAAGCTGTTAGAGCAAAACTAGCAAGTAGCACCATGCCAGCCAGAGAGAACCACCACCACCACTGCTGCTGCTCCTCTCTTGCCTTTGCACTCTTTGCTCCTTGTTGGCTTCTCTCAACTCATCATCATGAATGATGCTTTTCTGCTGCTGCTACTGCATGCTGTGTTTTATTATGTATGTTTGTGTACCACATTATGTAGATGGTACACACACAGGGAAAAAAGACAAAGCTACTACAACTGGAACCGAATCAAGAGAGAAAATGCACGGGGAAAAAGGCAGCAGTGAATGTTGAATTTGGATACAGATAACGTTCGCCTCATCATCATCGTCGTCGTCATCATCATAGACGTGTATCTATAAAGATAGCATAAAAAATATGCAAAAGAAGTCTTTCTCAACTATCACAACAGCTTTCTCCTTTGAAGGAAGATGATGAGGAGAAGTAAAGAGAAGGAATAAACGATGCATTAGCTTGGCAGTCTACAAAGATGATTGTGTAATATGCTTCCTTACTCGTTTTATTGATTGTAAGTTTGACTTGGGTTTGTAGTCAGTACATAAAACTGGTTAAACGTATCTATATTTATTTTGGCAACATCCTATTTTGATATGTATGCATATATTTGTATAGTTGCTTTACATACAAAATAAGATCAGCAGTTGAGGGGCAAGATCAGATAGATCATCACTCACACCAACAAAGACTCTTGCTATTACTCTCTTGTGTACGCATCTTAAAAGCAAACCTAGCGTGTATGCAATAAATACGAAATATTTTTTGATGTTGGTCGTATTCAAAAGAGGAAGAGTGAAGAAGAAAAAGGCAACATGATGATCGTGATCATGATCATCACTATCAACACCCAACAAAAACTAAAAGTTTTACATTTTACACTAGCCTTGTTAGCAATGTCTCGAAACAACAAAAAGCCTTTATTCTAAATAACTCTTTTTTGTTCCTTAGGCCGACACAGAAAATAAAGAACTACAGCAGCAGTTTTCAATACAAGCAAAACTTTTACTTTCACCTCTTCTCTGACAACCTTTTTATGTGTAAGTTTTGTCTTGTACTGTGGACTAAAATATATGTACTTGGATTACAGTTTTATTCACCATCAGTTTACAAGCCAAAACCAGCTACATAACCAACGACTATATATTTTTTGAATTGGCAGCAGCAGAAAAAGGTTTTGGTTCAGTCACAGAGGGCAAAACACGCAACTTTTGGTTCTCTTAAAATAGGCGCAGCTGTGTTTACGACGATGATGAGGAGAGAAAGAAGAGGACAGCAAAGAAGAGAAAAAGGGTTGTAGGATTTTGGTGCTGGTTTTGTACAACAGCAGCAAAAGGAGAGTTTGGCGTGTAGCATGTCTTTTTTTAAACAAGACCAAACGAAAACCAGCAAGAAAAGGAAAAAGCAAAGGCGTTCCTCTGGTTTCTTGTCTCACAAAAACACAACCATCTTTACTACTGCCATGCCATGCCATGCCACTGCTGCCTGCTGACATCCTCATTGCCTTCCCAACATCCGCTTTTGCTTTTGACTGGTTTTTTCATATTCACATTTTCTCTTGTGTTCTGGTTTGGTTTACTATTCACTCAGAAATGCAAGATGCGAGGAGGAAGAGGAAGGAAGGAGAGAATGACGATGATGATTTTGCTGCTGTTGCTACTACTGATGATTATGATAGAAGGGCAGGCCACTTGGTGTTCTTCTTATCATCCTTGTTTTATTTCTCTCCAAGTTAAAACTTGTCGCTTTATAAATGAACGCATGTATATTTCTCTCTCCAAGTTTTTATGCGTTCATTTGACTAAAAGTTGCGTTCTCTCTCTCTCTCTCGTCTTATTTCTCATGTTCTTTTAATAGTTCTTCTCTGGATTTTGCTGTTGCTACTGCTGCTGTTTAGAAATTCTGATGTTCTGCTACTTTCTCCATGTCTATGTCGAGCGAGAGCTACTTTCTCAGAGAGATGCAAAGAGAAAGAAATACACATCACCAAGTATCTCTACAGAGTCCAAAAAGTTGTGTGTTTTGAGACTTTGGGATATGATGTGGAGGTTCTACCACGTTGTCTCTTGTGCTTACTCGAGCTGATGATGATGACTACGATCATCATCATGATTATTATGCTTATGCGTTCATCTTCAATCTTCTTTTTCGTGTGTCTGTCGCAATCATTTTCTTCTCTTCTTCCGTCATCGTGTTTTCTACAAGAAAAGTAGCGCATATACCATACCTCTGGTATGAAATATAACATACAAAATGTATAAATGCACATCACATCGTCATCTAGCTACTAGCATTAGCTACAATAACAAGGATGTGCATTCGATGAATCCGGCGGAATACGTAAGTACAGAGAAGGAAGGAGGAGAATCTTTTCCTACCTATTCAAACTATACATGTGTATAATGTAAGAACATGAATATTTCTTTTATAAATGTATTAAGAATGGTATTTGGGGTGACTCTGTTCCTCAATGTTTCACCGTCTGATTTCCCCGGCATGATCATCTCTCCTGTCATCATCATGATCATCACCGCACCATATTATTACACGGTTGAGAAGGAACTATGCATCAGTAACAACTACTAACCATACCATACTACCGTATTTTCACTGTATAAAGTAACTCTCTCTCTCGTTGTCTTTCTCTTTTTTGCTCCTCTGTCATGAAATGAAAACAACAAGAATGACGATAGTTAGTCGTAGAGAGAGAAAAAAGGGTACAAATGGGTGTTTTGTATGCCATAAGGGTGTGTAACTCCGCCACCGTCATGTTGTACACATCCTGTTGTACTGTTTTTCCTTGTGTTTGGTAGTTATCATTATTATTTTCATCGTCATTCCACCGCATCACCCACAAAATACCGCCACCCACACCACTATGCCGCATAGTGCATTATAAAGCCTTCCCTTGTGCAAAGTTTTCAACTTTCACTTGGTTCTCTCTGTTGCTCAAAGTAAAATAAACTAAATATGGTTTGACAGGAAAAGGAATATTAGTAATAGTAATGATGATGGTGATGCGGTAGATGTGAGAGGAAAATGCACGTAAACGTTACACGTAGTTTTTAGAATGCACTTTATGGAGAATGGATGCAATGGTGTTTTGCTGTTGCTTTCTTTGAAAATTAGAAATGTTTCAAAGAGTCATAATAATTATATGTATACGCATGTATTTTCTCGTGTTTTGATATTTTGATGACGTGATGAGCGGAGAGGAATGGAAAAGATGATTTTGTATTTTGATAAGAGTTTTCTTTGCAGCTAGAAAACAAGAATCGAGAATAAATTGGTTGCTTGGTTGAATAGTTTTTAGTCTTTACTTTACACGCTGATTAGAGTCTTTTTGGAAAGTTGCACACAAAATTCTAGTCAAAGTTTGTTTTAGTAGGAAAATAGAAACGTTTTCAGTATTTGCAGTTACATATTTAGGTTCCAGTAATGCAGTTATTTTTGTTTTTCTTGAGTACCACACAATTTTATGCATAGTTTACTGTTGCAGTCCACCAGATGTTACTGGGATTTCGTAATTAATCCAACCTAAATGAGTAAGTGTAATTACTAAAGCGTGTGGCGTATCCACTTTGAAGCCATTTTCCCTTAATTGTTATATAACAAGCGAAGTTGCGTATAAAATGATAAAAACTCTTTCTTCAACTGACGAGGTATGACTTTGCTGTGTAACAATTTCAGAAAAAGATTTCCACTTCTTTTCCCAAAATTTTCATTTGTTACAAATCATGTTACTTGCTGAGCAGAAATTAATTGGTATTTTATTTATCTTAAAGACTCGTGTCTAATATTTTTAAATTGTAGTTGATTGAAAAGGGCAGCTTGCTTGTTTAGTATCTAAAATTAATTAAAACAGCGATAAGGGTTACTCAAAGCTCGTTACACAGCAAGGATCTTTACCTTGTGAGTCGGAAGCACCAGGGACTAGTGACATGGATATGGTCGGCTGACCTGGGTTGACATTAATTCTCCATCCTTTCTCAACCAAAATGGCATGCTTATATGACAAGTAAATACAGCATAATGACACATAAATGTATAGATGCATATTTTTTGCACAGATTTTTTTCTTTGCTCTCTTCTAGCTCTAAAATTTTTTATCCATTAGATACAGATCGTTAATGGCATGATGACGATGATGATTTTTTTTGGTCTGCTCTTCCGAACCAACGTTTTTAGTCATATCATCCCATCATTATCATCGTGCACAGCATTTATCCTATTTTGCTTACTTTTGCCGTAGACGGGAGTCAAGGCAGAAAAAAGAGGAAACCGAAATGTGATGAGATGTTTGGTGACCAGAGAGGTCAGTTCAGTGAT
>JAQFZH010004821.1:0-11393 GCA_034695485.1 Entomobrya nivalis
ATTTAAAATGCATGTAACCGTAAATTAACCGTTTCTCAAAAACGGTTTGGCCGATTTGGCCCAAAATCAATAGGCTCCGTCCCACTGGCCATATGAACGTGTCCACCAAGTTTCATGTAAATCGGTTGAACCGTTTGGAAGATATCGTGGGTACAGACAGACAGACCGACAGACATCCAGACAGACAGACGGACTACTTCTCCCCTATCATCCATCGATCTTATAAAGTACCATTCTGGCACTTAATAATACTAAGTTATAATTCCAAGTTCTTTCAGATCAATAAATATTTGTTTAATTTTATGTAAATTTATTGGTATTTTATATTTCCCAATATATAAAAAGTGTCAAATATATTCTGAAATAAACATATTGTGTTTTGTTACTACAATATTTAAAGCGATACATTTTATATCGCTTTGTATAACTGTAAAACCGATATTAGTATCAAACCACATAACCTTTGTAATTTTGTTCTATAAGCTTAATTTAAAAAACCAATTAAATAAGCACAAATTGTTTCGGCGTTTTAATTTGGCTTCGTTGCTAACAGTTTATATTGCCAGTGTTGGCCGTTGGCAGGCTTACGAATTCTATTCACGAATTCGATTCTTCTTCAGAATACGCATAAGTTTCAGTTTAGAAATATAAGCAGTATACTGTGAGACTTGGCAGATAGACACAAATTTCCAGATAGCTCATTTCAAAAAATATCCAATAGCCTATCCAATGTGAAAAAATATGAAGTTCTCTTCAACGTCAATCAAATATATATTCGAAAATTCCCCAAAATGAGTGGCTCATTTATATCACCTTTGTTATATTTTTCTGTTGTTTTGAATAATCTCTACAGCTGCCTTGCGAAGTTAGAAACTATTAACTTTGCACTTCATGAAATATCTGCTAAGCAACAATCAGAGTATTCCAGTCTACGAGATTTGCCCTTTCCAGAACATCGCTTTAAAGGAGTTCCTTACCAATTACTATTGAGATCGCTTGCTGCAAAACTTAACGTTTCAATTGTAATCACTAGAACATGGTATGAAAAAAAAGTGGAAAAATGGTTAATGTCAAACATAGAAGACAACGATGAGGTAAGTATTTTCCCAACAATAACGGCTTTTTCTCCCGATATTCACAATCCAAATCATATTTTTGAGCGATACAAGGATTTCGAACAAAAGCCAATATTTATCAGTACAGCAAACTTTGAGTATAATTTCGTTTACTGTGACGCGCCACGTTGGAAACAAGAACCATTATGGTCACTTAATGTATTTACAAGCTTACTTGATATTAGAACATGGGCCTGTATTGGAATAACGTTTATGACCTTGGCTATTGTTCTGGAACCTAAGCACATTGACAACAATTTGCTACTACTTTTGTCGTCCGTTCTTTGCAGCGGACTATGTGGATCAGGAAAAACACACAAAATAATTTTTGTGATCTGGCAACTTCAAATTCGTATACTTGTAGATATCTACAGCGGCGAAGTTTCCAGTCGTCTGATTAGCCCTCCTGAAGAGCAAACACTGAAAACGTTTGGTGACCTAGACCGCAACAACTACTCTGCTGCTGTATCGGGTGACTATGCTACACCTGCAATTATGAGGTTCATCTCTTCATTGACTACAAACGAAACTGGAAGTTGGATCAATCAAGGGTTTGTTCACTTAAAAAATTCATTTGCACGGCAATATGTAGCTACTGCTAGTAACAGTGATAGACTTGCAATGGCCAAGTTTCTTGTGCAAACCTATAGCTCTAAAGTTTTTAGCAGTGGCAGTTCGACTAGTCAAGTGAATGTGCTAAATCTCATTGAAGCTTTGCGAGATAATGGGACAGAGTCTATGCAAAATGGGGCTCTTTGTCATCTTGGAAAGGAGCTGCTAAATCTTGGTACAAATTTCTGGACGTTTTTGCCGCCAAATCATGAACGCATTGCAGGATACTTCCAACGACTCATGGAAACTGGTGTGTTCAGTCGAATAACAAAGGAGAGCGACGGATTTTCTCATTCACTTCGAGTTCAGGAGGAAAGTAGGGTTGTTAGTAAAACACATGTGAAAACTGGAAGACATGCGGAAAAAATGCAGCAAGAATTGAAGCAGCAAATTCAAGGAAAATTGTGGAAGGTGTTCTTTGTCTGGGCAGTTTGCATTTTAGCATGCGTCAATGGGATGGGACTTGAGCTGGCATACAGCATTAAGAAAAACACAAAAGTGGCGACTTTGAAACCATCTTCGAAACAAGTAGTAAAAGTTCAAGTGGCTCTAAAATGGTTCCAACCACTTGTTACGCAACAATAAGTGGAATATATAGTGCAATATATCAATGATCCATGTTATCTTAAGTGCTACTTGTTAAAATGATACAAATCTTAGTATACACATTCACCATTTTATTAAGAACTAATTGTTTAAATTATAAAAGACTAAGTTTGCTTGACAAACCTTCACAAAAATGAAAACACGAAGTTTTACCAATTATAGCATTATAGCATGAAATAATCACATTCAGAGCATGAATAATGTATAGGACGTTTTCTAATTTTTCTATTTTAAACCTTAACACGTATACAACCAAATTAATTTTGGTTCATAATTAATCAATTCCTTAAAGAAGCGATACTCTTACAATTACAGATACAATTATTATTCAATATAAATGACAAAGGTTACATTATGTTGGAATTTTATGTGCTGATACAATTGCAGCTCTTTTCCGGTTTTCTCAGTTTTATCTAGCATTGTAGTAACATGTAGATCTTGTTAAATAAGCTGTAAAATGTTATTCATACATCCTGGTCAATGTCACATTATTGGTACATTAAAAGACGATGTTTAAAATGTTATGATAATTGTTTCATGATACAAAAAACTTTCAAACAAATGCAAATCAACCAAAATAATCGTATTCGAATGTTACTTTAGTTTAATTTACAATAATGTTAACAAACATGTTTTTAAAGTTTTGAAGCATAGCACTTTTGCGCACACTTAAATTGTAATTTGATTAATAAACAATATTAGTGTATAAATATGCGTAGTAATTATTATGGAACGGATCCTAATTTTGAAATATGTCCTGTAAAGTTCGGGTCATAAAATTAAAACTGAAAACTGAACTGACAGTGTTAAAAGTTTCTAAAAGTACGGCGTTGGAACATCACAGAATTTTCGGTCGGATGTTTTTAGAAATAATTAGTTTAAATACCCATTTTAAGCTATTTATCACGTTAAAATCAATTCAATCTCGTTTCCTCTTCGAGAAAACACATCAACCAGTTAAGGTCTCTAATTTTTCCTTGCATGTATAAGTGGTAAAAAGCGCACAATATCCGCTTTTTGCTTTAATTTCAGATTAATTTTTTTAAGGATGGACACAGTTTTGACGATTGATTAATGAAATATCAATAAATAAGGTTTAAATTTACAGATGGCTAACTTTCTCAGTTATTCGTGTACATGCTCAAGTACCATTTATTCCTCATATGGTACGAATTTATAGGCAAATATTTTAATAAGCCAAATTCTCAAATTTTTCATACAGGAAAATATTAAGTGGTGGAAATGCTTTCAGCCGACCGTTTCTACAGTAGAATATTTTTAGTCTAAGTGCTTTAATTCAGCATCAAATATTAGTATAGAGCATTATCATTATCAATCCACATAAAAGTTGAATTTTGAGAAGCAAAAAGCTATTTTGTTTTTAACTGACCTTGTTATCAGTAGCTACATTGTTATACTCTTGATATTATAAAGTTAACAATTACGTCAATTATAAATGCGATCTAGACAGAAGGACTACAAAAATACAGCCAGCGAAGCTGTGCAAAGTTTAATTTCATACTGAGGCTTGGCATAAATCATTTTTATTGTTAAGCTGACCAATTATATAACTTTTATTTTATAACTTAAGATAAATCTTCATACATCTGAGCAGGTAACGTTAAATTTTCAAAAAAGAGATTTAGAATTATGTAACTTTTTAGGTTTTGATGCAGTCGACTAATTATATATTCGACTAAATATAGATTGGACTGATAGTGCATTCGACTAAATTCTACTAATTTTCCAGAGTCGAGTAAGTATGCATTTGACTAATAAAAACGAGTCGACCAAAGAAAATCGACAATATATTTTCAACAGTGTATAGTGTCGACTGAATACATTTGCTCCATATTATTGCCCGGTGGACCAAATAGAACACTACAAAAAAGCAAACTATTTTTTCCGATTTGAACACTTTTTACTCTCATATTGTAGTATATTTACAGCCGCGGTGTCTCCAGCCGCTAGAAGAGGTTTAACAAATCAAATGACCGTATTTGATTCTGCACGAGAGATTGGAGTTCGAAAATAAGGCCCTGTGCAATCGAGGAGAGGAGCTGTTAAATGTGGGTACAGATGATTTTTGCGCGTTTTTACTATCGCACTATAACGTCTTGCAGAATATTTTCAGCAACTTGTCGACAAATGATAAAAACTTGATTGCTAATTGAGTTTCAATTCGTCACTTCAGTTTGTGTTCAAGAGAGAAATAGAGATTTTTTGGAAAACCTCACGAGGATACTAGTAAACATGCGGAGAGAGCGAAACAAGCGTTAAATTGGCAAATGCTTGGAAAGTTGTGGAAATTGTTCGTCTTATGGGTAATTTGCATTTTCGTATGTGTAGTTGTAATGGGACTTTTGTTAACACAGAACTTAAAAAAGGTCAAAAGTTTTCAAACTGAGACCACAAAGTATAATTCAGGTATTTTGTAAACTGGAGTAATCCAAGTATATTACAGTAAAACGATAGGAAAAATTCAAAATCAGTTTTTGGGCAAACATATCCACGTGCTACTAATTGTTGTGCTTATGAACGCACTTGTTTAGAGCATTGGTCATTTTACCGCATAAGTAAACTTGTATTCTATCGAGTAAAATAATTTGACCTTTTTTGTTGTGTGAATTTGGGCGTGTTATTTTTGGAAGTCTTTGTTCTTGTGAAACCTTTTATGTTAACTTATTGATTTTAATATTTTGGTGGATGACTAAATAGCCTAAGGAGTTTAAATAACTTTCTGTGAGTAGTTTACTTTTTTGTACACATTCATCATATATGTATTTTTGTCCATTTGAAACCTACAAAACTGTAAAACTCGTTAATTAATGTATGTATGTGATTTATTGCAATACAGCAGTATCATTTTAATAGTTCTTTGCTGTGCAATCACTTCAGTTAATTACTCATTTTTTAACTCACTTGTATTTTGACATAATTTTTGGGTGTGCCAACATTGCCTTATTCTTCAACTTGTTATTGACAAGCTCAAAACGCCTGAGTGCCAACTCACGGTAACTCAAGCCATATCGTGGCAATGCCATGCGCATTAAATGTGCAAATTTTAGACTATATTTTTCTTTTTTTAATAATAGTTCGCTTATATGCTAAGCTTAGAAAACAAATTGGGTTTTTAATACAGCACTTAAAATATATATAATTAGACTGTTTATCTTGACTAGCGAACGGATGTTTTTTCAGAAAGGGATAATTGACATATACATTGTCAATTTAAATTTCAGCCTAAAAAGCAATTCACCTACAACTGTTTATATTTGTTTTGAACTAGTTAGTGATCGCAAACCTGCCGTCTAACTAAACGTTTTAATATCAAAGAAACTCATAAGTTCTCACCTACTCTACCTTAAACATGACTTCCCAAGAAGCCGTGCTTTACAATAATTTAACCTTTATTCGCTTTGGCTTCTAAACCAATATCAATACAGGAGTACTCTTTCGAAATAGTGCAAATATGTTACCAAAACCGTAAACACCGTTAAATAACACATCAAACGTTGACTTAATTGTATGCCTGATTTGATATGAAAGTTTTCCTAGTAGTTTTTAAAGAAAATACATTCAAACGCCAAAAATCAGTTTAAAACGGAGAATGCAAAAACCAAGCGAATTAAAAGCAAAAAGTGTGTCAGTTTTATTAAAGTTCAAAAAACAATAGGCCCAGTAAAGTGTTTTCGCATAGAAGAACTCGTATAATATTAAATATCTACTAGTATACCCTTTTTTATATTCCCTTCAAGTATTGTCGGTGTTGCTACAATATATAAAGCCGTATATTTTATTTCTCTTTGCTTAACTATTAAATCGATATTGGTGTCAAAACAATATACTAAAGTAATTTTGTGATATAATTGAAAACTGAAAACCAATTAAATAAGCACAAATTGTTGTTGTGTTTTTTTTACCCGTGGCTTCATTGCTACCCGCTTATATTGCCAGTGGTTGGAATATATTTTTGGTCACAACTACTAACACCAGAATATACTCGTACTTGAAATGAATATTGCGTTGGCAGGCTTGTAACTTCTACAGAGTAATTCAAATTTTTAACGGAATTTGTATTACTTTCAGTTTAAGAAACTTTAATCTGTGAGGCCAGGCAGCTAGACCCAACTTTCTAGATAGACGGCTTAATTTATCTCGTGTAGTTCTTATTCCAAAACTAGTAAGTTTACGTCATCATTAGTGAAATCATTGCAATTTTTTTTTGGAAAAGTAAAATGTAATTTAATTTTAAAATTTATCCATAACAGTTTTTTTCACAAATTCACACATTATTAATAGTAAAATTATTTCGAAACCAGTTTCGAATAAATAAAACGTAATTTATTTTAAGTTAAATATTCATGACTTTTTTATTCCTATTACAAAACATCTTTCAACAAATATTCTGAAGCAAACAAGTGTGCAAACAAATGAAATTCATCTCAACGTAAATCAAATACATCTTCCAAAATGAGAGGCTCAGTTATATCACATTTGTTATATTTTTCTGTTTTAAATACTCTCTACGGCTGCCTTGCCAAATTAAACACTATTACCTTTGCAAATTATGAGATATCTGCTAAACAACAAGCAGAGTATACTAGTCTACGAGACTTGCCCTTTCCAGAAAATCGCTTTAAAAAAGTCCCTTACCAATTGCTTTTGAGATCGATCGCTGCAAAATTAAACGTTTCAATTGTGCACACTAAAAATTGGTATGACAAGCAACTTGAAAATAAATTAATGTCAAAGATAGAAGACATCAATGGTCTTACTATATTCGCAGCGGTGACGTCATTTGCTTCTAATGTATACAGTCCAAAAACATTGTGGGAACGATATCAAACTTTTAAACACAAGCCAATATTTTTCAGTGTAAGCAGCATGGAGTGGAACTTCCTTTACTGTGACCAGCCACGTTGGAAACAAGAGCCCGTATGGTCACTTAAAGTGTTTACAAGCGTATTGGATACCGGAACATGGATATGCATTTCTATTGCGTTTGTGACCTTGGCCATTGTTCTGGAACCTAAGCACATTGACAACAATTTGGTACTACTTTTGTCATCCGTGCTTTGCAGCGGATTGTGTGGATCAGACAAACAACGAAAATCCATTTTTGTCCTCTGGCTACTCCTAATTCGCGTACTGGTAGATATCTACAGCGGCAGCGTTTCCAGTCGTCTGATTAGCCCTCCTGCAGAACACACTTTCCAATCGTTTGCTGATTTAGACAACAACAACTACTCTGCAGCTGTTACAGGTGATAATGTAACACCTATACTTATAGAGTTCTTCTCTTCATTGACGTCAAACGAAACTGGAAGTTGGGTCAATAAAGGGTTTGTTCACTTAAAAAACTTGTATGCACGGAAATATGTAGCTGCGGCAGGTGATAATAATAAATTTGAAGTGGCCCGGTCTCTCGTGCAAAATTACACCTCTAAGATTTTTTACAGTAGAACTTGGGCTAGTGTCATCTATTTTCTAAACCTCATTGAAGCAGTGCGAGATAATGGTACTAAGTCTATGCAAAATGGGGCTCTTTGTCATCTTGGAAAGGAGCCTTTATATGCTGGTACAAATTTCTGGGCGTTTATGCCGCCCAATCATGAACCCATTGCAGGTTATTTCCAACGACTGATGGAAACTGGTGTGTTCCATCGACTGCAAAAGGAGTCCGAAGGATTTTCCCATTCACTTCGAGTTCAAGAGGAAAGTAGGGTTGTTAGTAAAACACACGTCAAAACTGGAAGTCATGCCGAAAAAATTCAACAAGAATTGAAGCAGCAAATTCAAGGAAAATTGTGGAAGGTGTTCTTTGTCTGGGCAGTTTGCATCTTAGCATGCTTCGTTGAGATAGGACTTGAGCTGGCATACAGCATTAAGAAAAAAACAAAAGTGGTGACTTTAAAACCATCTTCGAAACAAGTTGTAAAAGTTCAAGTGGCTCTAAAATGGTTCAAACCACCTGTTACGCAACAATAAGTAGAAACTATAGTGGAATATATCAATTCTGGATGTTATTCGAAGTCGCTTGCAACTTGTTCAACTGATACGAATTTTAGTATATCCATTTACTATTACCATAAAAAGCAAAAGTTTAAATCTTGAGTGGCTAAAATAGATGCACAAGGCTTCACAAAAAGGAAAATATGTAGTTCTAACAATTATGTCTTATCCGATAATCACAATTTAAACAAATAATATATGGTAGGTTTCTAAATTTATTCATTTTAAAATTAATTAAAAATGTACACAAGTAAATTAATCTTGCTTCACTGTTATTCCATTCCTTAAATGTGCCATGCTCTTACAATTACAGCAGTGAATATAAATGATAAAGTTAAGTTATATTTGAAGTTTATTCACCAGTTTATTTGCAGTTAATTTTCCATTTTCTCAGTTTGTTTTTTGACGTCGGAATAAATGTTCTTGTTAAATAAGCTTAAAAATGTTATATTTGCTGTTAATATCCACGATTTAAAGATGCTTAAATTGTTATGATAATGGTTTTATGATACAAGAAAATTTAAACAGATGCAAATCATTTACAGTAATCCAATTCGATTGTTAATTTAGATTAATTTACAATACTGTCTACAAGTGTCTTTTCAAGTTTTGAAGCAGAGTGACTTCTCGTACGACTTAATTGTAATGCAAGTAATTACAAATATTAGTATAGAAATATCTAGAACAATTATCATGTTATTGATCCAAACTTTAAAATATATTCTGCAAAAATGAGGTCGTGAAGATATAAACTCAAAACTGTTCTGCCTTTTTTACAAGTCTCTAAAAACACTCGTGTTAGAATATCACGGAATTGGGCTACGGATATTTTTAGAAATAATTAGTATAAATACTTCATTTAAACTATTCATCTGGCTAAAATCAATATTAATCTACTGACATCAATTATTTCCGTGATTTATTTCAAGCACAAAGCTAATTCTTCCTCATAAGATATAGCTAGCACGTGTTAAGAAGTGTTTTAGAAGGCTACTTTGTGCTTTTTGCACTTGCTCTAGAACCTCAAACTGTAAAATGTCACAAAAACCGGAATAAAACAAGTATAACACTTTAAAAAAAACTTTAAAAGAAGTTCAAAAACTAAACATTTGTGTTGCTTTTTATTTATCATTACTTTGTTATCTAAATTTTTGATCATGTAACACGTAAGCATACCTTGTTTCCGCTTTGAAAAACACATCAAACAGTTAAGGTCGAAACGAAACTAGAAAAGAAACGTGGCAATATTTTTGCATACATGTACTCCATTTCTAACTGTACAAAATGTGTTGGGCAAGATTAGATGAGATTTGTTGTATTCAACAAAAGCCTGGTTGTATATTAGTTAGTAAGTATACAAAAATCTGCGATATACATAGATGTTGAAGTATGCATTTTGCCAACAAACCGGACATTTTGCTCTGACAAGAATTCGTTTTTGTACACAATTGTCATGTTTGTATGTAATTTTTGATCTATTAACTACTGTATTAAGATGATGTTGCATAGTCTTTTATGACTATGGTTAGTTTAGCTTTTACATTAATATATATTTGCCAATGTTTAATACCAGCTGTATAGTTGTTATTATAATCAACAATTCATTAAAATTTGGTAATTGAACTTATTTTGGGGAACGAGTTGATGAAATTTGTTTTTTCAAACCATTGCAATGTTTTTACAGGCTACCAACTTTTTTTGTATGATGACTTGTGGCGTCGACTTAAAAGTCAGACACAACAAGTGTTTAAAAATAGCGAGTTACGTTATTTCGATCAGCTTTTATGCTCATACAACCTTTCTAAATTTTCTTACGCATGATAACTCAAAGTAAAAATGTTAATCTTTAACCCTGTTGGCATTGGTTGCTGCTAGAAAATAATTTTTTTAATAAAGTGGTTGGCTTAGCAACGTTTTGTTTTTAGTAAAAACATCGTCAAAGGATGTTTATAATAGTATGGTATGATGGAAAAATACAGACCGGATGTTTTCCAGACAGATGTTCTAGTTTAATGAGCTATTTGAATAATGCTTATCAGACACAAATCAATATGACCAACTTACACGTGCCGTTTTGATTGTAGTTCACAGTGAAGTATTTATTGTTGATCACGAACCCAAGTTAGCATGTTGTTTATAACAAAGCGTAGCTATAGTAACCAAAGCTCTGAAATAAAGCGTCTCTAAAAAATTCAATCTAGATAACTCAAGAATTTTTGCTAAATTTAGTGACCCAACAGCTTATACTAAAATGGAAGCTTTATTAAATGCTGCCATTTTCATCTTAGCTTTAATTTCACTTCGTTTTACATCTTGTCATCCAAACATAAAAACTATTAACGTTGTGTTTTACAAAATATCTTCTGAACAACTTCTAAAGTATTCCAGATTAAGGGACTTGCCCTTTCCAGCAAATCGTTGGAAGGGACTGCCGTTCTATTTACTCTGGAAATCAATCGCTACGAAACTAAATGTATCAACTGTTGTTACAGAAGATTGGTATAGCAAAGACGTTTACAAAAACTTGCTTTCAAAAAATCACCAGAACAGGGGATCAAATGTCGAAGTGACTATACTAACTCATGTCAGCTCATTTGAATACGGAGCGTACAGTCCCCTAAAGCAGTGGGAAAGATTCAAGGGCTCTCGGCAAAAACCCATATTTTTCAACGTTGGTAAAGTGGACTGGAATTTCGCGTACTGCGATCTGCCTCGATGGGAAAAGGAATCAGTTTGGTCATTTGGAGTGTTGGCAAGTGTACTTGATAAGCCAACCTGGACATGCTTGGTCACAGCTATTTTATCGATTGCTATCATTTTGGGACAAAAGCAATTTGACAAGAATTTGACACTACTTGTATCGTCAATACTAAGCTTTGGGCTAAGTGGAACATCGAAAAAACACAAACTATTATTTGTCGTATGGCTGCTCCTAATTCGAATACTGGTGGACATGTACAGCGGCGATGTTTCCAGTCGCCTAATCAGTCCGACTGAAGAACGAACACTGAAAACATTTGGCGACTTGGATAGCAACAATTTCTC
>JAQFZH010004822.1:0-11393 GCA_034695485.1 Entomobrya nivalis
TAAATAAGTGTCCCACACACAATGATGCGTGGTCAATATCTTGTACTATGCCGTAGAATTTCAAAAATGTTTGAAAAATTTGGGGTGATTTTATAATTTTTAGACAGAGCTTACACGCATTGATTAATCATTTATATCATGCGACGTGTTTAGTTAGGATAATCTAACAACAAGGTGAATACCAAAATTAAATGAGATTCTTATGTTTGCCATTTATTTGAAGAGAAACAACCTACAATTATCATTTTCAAACAAAGCAAAATGATTATATGTAATGTGTACAATTTGTTTTATTTATAAACAAGGTACATGTATTTATGAAAGATTCACAATTAAACCTTGTTCTTATGTAATCATTTGTGTGTTAAATTAGGAAGCTATTTTTAGTCATTAGAGACCAATGATAATGATTTGGTTACAAAATTGGAATTATAAAAATAACTAATAGCATTACCATTAGCACTTAAAAAATAAACTTTTGAGTGGACCAAAAAACTAATGGTTGCGTTTCAAGTTGAAAACCGAGTAAAACTTTCCTTCTCTCTAAACCCGAGTATGTTTTATAAAATACATTGGATCTAATTAATAATTTGTAGTCATAACTAGAGCTAAATGCATCACAAGCACTGTTATTTTGTTTACTATTCTGATTTGAGATTTGCAATATCGGTAATCAATTGAATTAACATTACACAATTATTGGTTACGTTCGGCTACCCGCTATACAACCCTGTTCTTTGTAAGCCTGCCTATATGGCTGGCTATTTTGTAATACATGCCAAAAACAACTTGAGCTTATTGTTTCCAAATATACATACAAATATGAAGATGAGTCAACCACATTAGTCTTACATAGAACTCAAAATGAAGTTGATAACAATAGTAATAAAAAATATACTTCTCTAAATATATGTATATATGTAATTGTTTTCAGTTTTCATTTATGATATGATGGCCATTAAATATTATGCAATCCTATAGAGTCCAAGAAAATAGTTTTATGCTAATTTCAATATATTGTTTAGACAAAATACTATTCACTCCTGCAAAAAGAAGGAAGGAAGCATTATGACGAATCATCATCATAATAACGAAAGGACGAAGCGGAAATCATCCTTCCGCCATTCTCTCCGGCTACTTTGCAACAACAAAGAACTGCGCATATCCAACCAAACAGAACACAAATGAACACATTTGTGTATAAAATATATTTAATGTATTGCACTAAGTATACACACATATATGTATGTATGTATCTGTTACATTTACGTTTACATTTTCATTTTACCTCTACTCTTGCGGAAAGAAATTTAAACATGATAAAAGCACTTCAAAACCACTAGATTTTTACTGTTGTTGGAACTCTTACGAGGTTGGTTAACGGATCTGATTGATAAATCAAATCAAAAAATTATATTTAACCACAACGATGCGATACCAAGAGAGGCAGATAAGAAAACTATTATGTAAGTAGCAAAGTAGTGGGTGCATAAAAGAATTAAAACATAAAAGGTACAAGGCTAAAAGCATTTCATTTTTCTTTGGAAAAATGCAATTGGCAATTACACTACTTGTTCCGGTGGTGGTCTGGTCTGCCAGCTAGGTTGAAAGTTTTCTGGCGCAGTTAACGTACAAATGTACTTTAATGTTCCGGTTTTTATCATGCACTCGTGAGAACAGAATGCCCAAATTCCCAGGTAAATCCTTCTCCACTTCCTTAAAAATTAACCAAACCTAAACCGACAAGACCGGGCTCAACGACAACGACTTCCCCGCAAAAGTGTGGTGAATAACTGGTGTAATTTGTGAAGATAGTGGCTAGTGAAGTATTGATAATTGTACAAGTAGTATGTACAATATTAGCTTATCTTAGATGTTGTAACATTTTACTGTGATGGGACTGTATTTCTGCAAAACATTGGTTTACATATTATTATGTAAAATGAGCTACGGTACAAAAAAAAAGTTTAAAAGGAAACCACACATTAAGTATCTCTCTCCTCCTCTCCATTTTATAGTTTTTGCGTATTATTTCATCAGCAAGTAAACCCCTTTTAATGTATTGTACATCTAAGAGTCATTTATTATTACATACAGCACTTTGATGCAGAAAATGTGCATTGTGTGGTAGAGGGAGTGAGAGGAAAGGATGTAGCAACTTGTGAAAAAAATTCTAGAGTTACATTTCAACTACCTTTCAACAAGTGGTCCTTATTTTTTCTCTGTCGTATTTTCCATTTTCTATGTTGGTCTTACATAATTGCACAACTCCTCAAGTAAAAGTTACTTTAAGTAAATATGATTTGCCAACGCATTGTTTTATGCTGGTTTACTTTTTGCATGAAGAGTTTGAGTATACAAAAAACGGGGCTTTGTTTTATTTACAAGTCCATTCAACTGCAAATAAATCAAAGAGAATTTATACGTACGAAAAAGATAAATGAAGACCATTATTGCTATGAGCTAATTAGTACTATCCTTTTTCTCATTCCTTCGGTATTACTTAACTGGACATGGGCTAAATTTGAAACAATGGACTTGGTGCTTTAAAGTTACATCATAAATGTCCAAAATTTACAAAATATGGCTATGTGCAATTATGCATTTAGCAATGCAATGTCGAACTTTTAAGAATATCGTACAGTGGAAAGGGCGATGACTTACAATTAGTTAAATAATTAGTTTTGGTATTATTCAACATAAACCAATATTAAAGATTCGAAATTCCATCGCGTTATACCACTATTATACAGATTACAGACAACCATGATTTTATCTTTTTCAGCAATTTTCAGTTTTCAGCAGTATTCAATATATCGAGTAGCGTGGCTTCCACTATTTCTTAATTAAAAACGTTTAAATTTAACTGTTTTAACCGCTATAAAACCGTTAAACCACTCAGCATTTTATGAACAATCCACCGAAGGAGAGGTACAAAACCAATTACAAAACGTCAAGCATGTTTGAATTGCATAGTTGCATGGTTGGTAACATAATTTGTTCTATTTACGTTCTTCTAAAATCGAATTTAATGACAAAGTAATTGTTGTATATATATGTATCTCTGTATTCAACGTTCAAACAGTACCAAACTATTTTTCGTACCATGATAATATTTTTTTTGCACATTCCTTGATATTTGACATGCTAGATTTAATGTTTTATGTGTAGATCTGAGTCATAAGTGGACTCTTAAGTCTTGGCTTGACCTTTGTAGTATGCAACTATAATAATTTTACCATTTTGAACTATTCATAAAACATCTACTCTCAAGAAAAGAATTCTCATTATGATACAGCAACAAAGGGGAACTGTGCTTTAAAATGCTTGAACACGATCGTAATTTTGTCAGGGCTTTTTAGAAAGGAAAAGTGAAACGGAACTAAATCGACTTGAACTTCTTTGTCAATATATACACCGCACCACAGGACCACACTTTCCTTCTTGTTGTCTCTTTTTAGAACGGATATATATTGTGCATACCTAAAACATGAATAAGTCATCTTTTTTGGTGGATTAAATGACACCCCAAAAATAATACATTCAAAAATGACACGATATTCAACAGTACACCATTTTTATGGTTATTTGTCAACAATGCAACCAGTGAACGTTGTTACTAGTACTCATGGGGAGAAACTTTTTTTGAAACGCACTAAAATTTCTCATTGTCGATATTTTTTGTACTTGGTAAGTGGTAACAGTATATCTCACACTTGTATACTATTTGTTAGCAGCTATGCACCGACAAGTATAAACCCAGCATGGTCTCGTCTAAATTACCATTTTGATTGTTAAAATGTTCTTGTACTACTTCAACACTTGTGTGCAATCCCATCAATATTGTACTTCCCTTTTACTCTTTAAACTCCAAAAATATATACCGTCGCTTTCAAAATTGACAAGTTATTGTTGTTTTAAAATATCAAAATACACTTACTCCCAACGGTTTGTGGAGCTTCAGCCTTGTATTTGTACAATGAATGTGTGGAAGAGGTGGTACAAAGCGCCAAGAGTCATATCGCACACTGCTGTGCAATATAGGCTTTTAGCAAAAGTACTATTTTTTATTATATTTTCATTGTATTAAAATTAAAACATTTTTTAACGACATGCATGCTGCTTGTTTAGTCGTGATGTATGATTTGAAAAAGTTTATTTCGACATCGTCTTGTGTATTTTTTTTCTTACAAGGTAACTTTCAAACATGTTGTGTCGGTTGATATTAATGATATACATAAAGCCTGTTACAAGAGGGTGGTGGTTAAATATATGGATGGCTGAAGCTCTAAAACAGCAAATTTGACAATTTGAAGATAATAATAGTCCCGTAATCTGCATTATCAAACAAAACCTATGTCTGTCATTTGTAAAACCGACTGACTGGGAATTGAAATACTCGGACACTTTGTGATGAAATTTAAAGCTATATAACTTCGAAGAGACAAAGATATGATGTTATATTGTTGTACTCGATATTCTTAAGTGCACTTTGCTATGTTCATTCTGTAGCTAGCAGCATTAGGTATATTTTACTTTTACATTTTATTGTGACAGAATTGACTTGTTTTGTTTATAATCTATGCTAAGTCAACAAGGTTTTGCTCAAGTGAATTTTTAAAAACGTCGAATGTCTCATGAAAAATGCATTAGAAGATATATACTTAGTGCTCATTGACAATTGAGTAAACCACAGTCTTGTCAAAGAAAGTTTATTGCAAATATGAGTACAGTCGAGTAATGGTACAAAGGGCTAAAAATTTAAAAATAGAAATTCACTTATTGAAATTGATAAATGAATGAACCAGGTCATCATCATATTTGGTTTTGGAAGGAACGTGCTTCATTGTTAACAAGGCATGATGAATTTTTAACCTTTGATAATGTATTTTTCAAATGTATAATGGCATCAGTGAAAGAAAGAGTCATTCATCTTATTCCAAGCATAACATGAACTAAAATCGTGCACCAGGAAAACTCACAAGTTTTACCATCTTGTCTATGAAACCCTAGGCCAAGAAGACGCAAGACAAACAATGATAACACGTGTGTGGTTTTTACACTATTTTTATCTGGATCAAACTGGGATAATCTTTAGCAAGTCAAGATATTGCAAAAGAAACGTGACGATACCATTGATGTGTCGTCGTTAAAATATAAATATATCATGATATTATATTGCATGAAAAAAAGAAAGCCCAGTTTAAAAACTTAATCCGTGATCAAAAACTGATTATAAGCTATTTGTGATTACAAAGTGACATGATTAATTTGATACTATGATCGATACTCTCCTTAGTCTGGTATCAAAGTCACGAATATACCCTTTCTCTCTGTCAAACTTATTGTACAATGATGGAGATGACTTATTTTAAAGTTTGGTGCATTTTTTGCTTTTAACGAAAAATAGAGCCAAGCTAAAAAAAAGCCTCACTGTGTTAGCTCTCTATTTTGAGAAGTTTATTTAAGTCAGTTTTAGTAAATAAAATTTGCATTCAAACTGTCTTTTATTGATAAACATCATTCTCTGTGACTTTACCGTTATTGATCATGAGTTACGAAATTTTCTCTCCCAAAAATTTCGATAAAAACAGTATTACGCTTGAGCTCATCAAAACGCAAAGGTTTTAATCGATTTCTTTTTACATGGTCACTGATTTCGGCAACTTCATCATCTCCCTGATCTCAAACGTTTAAATCATGTCACAATTTTGCCTGTATGCATGTTTCGTCAAACCGTTACATTGCTCGCTACAGCAAAACGAAATCTCAAATATTACTTTTTCATGGGAAAAGGAACTTTCGATTGGCTCATCCTCTTGTGGTAGATAATTTATTAAGTGTTTTTTATTTAAATTATTAATTTACACAAAGTAGCTGTGATGCTTAATAGTGAAGCAAGCTTGAGAATATGAGAATAGTCGAGATATATTTTTTACTTGGGTGCGCTTGGTTTTGCCATGTCGTTATGCTCCTTTATAGATGTGCATGATATGTTCCTTCACAAAAAAACGTTTTTCTCACAGTGACTCAGCTTAAAGGTTTTCTTGTGAAGTAAAGCACTTTATATTACTTTTGGTGAAGAAAGAAAAGGATGCGTTTCATGGTAAAATTGCCAATTTTCAGGTTAATTCAAGCCCACAGAAAATATAATCAAGCTGATAGCTTCAAATTTTAGCGATAAATTTTAATGAAAAGACATTTTTTCACATAAACCATTTATTTTCATTGCAATCTATTGCACTATATTCATTGAACAACCGACTCAACAACTTGAGCATCTGCTGCAGCTCAGTCTCCAAATCATAAATTTAAATGCTTCCTCTCTTACTGTATTATTTATTTAGATAATGCATTTTATATTGAGCAATGCATTTTTGTTTACAAAAAACAAACTTTGAAACAAATTACCTTGTTTATTAAAACAAAAGTTAAAATCCCATACATCAACTTTATGTACGCTAATGGTGATGATTTTAATGTTTATTGTAGTATAAACTTTTATTGTGTGTGCTTTCCTCTTTAAGTTAGCTTTAACAATATAATTGGTGAATGTACGTAATACTTTTTTGAATTACGTTTTAATTTGTTCCCTGTGTACCGTTATTTAATCAAATTTGAAAATTATTGGAATTTTTTTCACGGAAGAATGCTCTCATTTCACATTTTCTACTCCCCTGGTTGAGTCATATAATAATGCTTCGGGTGGATATTTTCTGCTTTACTCAGTTTTTCACTCGTTTTTTGCAGAAAAAATGTTGAAGGAGAAAGAACCTGCTTTGTATAATCCTACACTATACAAGTTCACATCAAATTCACCTGTAAATCATCAAAAGTAGTTTTACAAGCCAGGAGCCAATGATCGCTCATTTTTTTTCTGCGAAAGGCATACATCTATCTGCCTTTTTACTAGTAAAAAAAACTTCATTCAAACTAAGAACAGCTCACATATCTCACAGATCTCAAGAATAAGACTAAGGAGAACACAAATTTTCTGAACAATTCAGAATAATGGTTTAAAAGATAATGCTTATTTTCAGATTACTTTGCTCATCAAATTTAAAAATAATACGTTATGGGATACTTGATGTACTTTATAAGTCCTAATTTATTTCTACTTCACATAGCAAAAATATAAAATGCTTTATTAAATGCATGTAGTAGTTATCAGAGCGAAGATTTAATAACATCAACAATAAATAGAGATGATAAACTAGTAGAAAATCATATCTGGTCTTACCACACCAATCACTATTCCCATTATATACCGTTTTTGCAAGCCTTTCAGTTGTTAACTTGCAAACCCTCCGGAGAAAAGATTCGACACACGCGAGACGATAACAATGTTTACAGTATCAAATATTTGCATGGAGGATATTTAGTCGAACTGACGACTATAATGTCACATCTGTCGATACAAGGTGAACTCGAAAAAAATGACAAATCGCAGTCGAGTAAAATAATTTGCCTCTCATGATTGCATTATATCTTTGGAATGGTCACATCACATAACAATCGTTTGATGAAAAATATTTATCCAAGTGAACAATTTTGTGTATGTTTACCAAGCGTGTGACATTATCAGATGTATATGCTGTGTATATTCCTTTGAAAATTATAAAAATATCCATTTGAAATAAATCACTGTTCGGTTTTTGCACTACAACCCAATAAGCATATATATTATAAGATGTACGTAAACAGAACAATCTTCATTTATAAAAACCGGTATACACTATCACAGCCAAAATTATAGATTCACAATCACGAGTGCACTAACGATAAGTTTACAATATTTTGCCAGCTGCAAGTAAGTAGGTATAGTAATAATTTATTCCGCGAAACAGATTTTTCGCAAAATGTGAACTTCTCGTGAACAATGAATGAACATAATATTTTCCACTATCAAATCTGAGATTTTTAATATTATATTGATAGTGCTGATTTTCAACTGCACTGTTGGTTAAGTTTGCGGTGCGCTTGTTCTTCATTGTTGTTATTGGGCATTCTTATAATCAAAATGAAGGCTTTATCACTTACGAGTACTATCAAGACCAGACCAGGTTAATGTAACTCTATTGACTATAGGTAGCAAGTTTCTAGATCTCTATGATCATTCAGTTTTTGTTATCCTAATTTCACCTACGTTCCAATGTTTGCTAAAAATCATGCAATCTAGAATTATCATACTGCAAGAATTTCAGTTTTTAGGATTTCCACTTGTATTTATATTAAAATTCTAAATTAATTCAAAAAATGTAGAGTAGAACTAACTAATATTTGTGAGCAGTTAAACTAACGGTAGTTAAATTTCAATTTCATTCTGATCATGATGAAAACCATTATAACTGAGATTTCAGTAAGAATTTTTGCAACTAGACTCATTCTACATTCTAAAAATAAGATAAAATATTTGGATTTACGTAGAGTTATGTCCTCAATCGCATATACTTCAATTTGAATAATGTGAAAGGTAGATTAATAAAAAACGATAATAGATAATACGAGCAGAGGTTTTCACAACGTACCTAACATTTACATGATCCATGATTACAAAGACCTGGGAATGGGAGTTTATGTATCGATCAAACATATCTTCATCATTATAAATAATAGAAAGCCGACCGAAGTGAGACTTTGGTTCTTAGTATGTCTTTGGAGAAATAAAGAAGCCTTTGTTATTACTTGTGTAGTTCAAAACGGTACTGAAGTATTTAGTATTGACTTAGCGATCTTTACCTAAGATCCCTACTACCTACATAAATATATATAAATAATATACATCAGTTGTGGTTGTGAACTGTACTCCCAAAACCACCTCCAACTTTTTTCTAATGACGTATTGCATAATACGCATAATAAAACTGTTTACTTTGATTTTTGTTCTCCTCGTACGTATAAACATATACCCCATAGCATAGATTGTACAAAAAAACTCGTAAATTATTTATGAATTTTCGCATTTAGGCCTTTACACTGGATGAGAGTTTGTCAATAGACAAGACAAGAGGGAGTACATCAGTGACGTTAATTATGATTAAAATTTAACCATGAAATAAGTACGCTATTCTTCTATCATCTAAGCATGTAGACTTAAAATGAATTTAACGATAAAAATGCATAGGGTACGCTCACCATCATCGACTCGTAGTCTAAAGCACTAGCACTGCTATAGTTTATGTAAATATAGTATAGTAATGATAGTTATTATGAATAAGCTTTTTGTGGCATCGTTCATTAATCATCCTCATTCCCGTTTCGTCATCAAAACAATTAATTGTCGTCACACGAAAAAAAACAGCCAATAAATAAATTTAACAATTGAAGAAACCTATACAAATGTTGTAATAATGTGATGAAACATTGTTCTGTTGTATTTCTCTTTCCAAACTGCTGAAATGTTATCAATACGGATACCTTCAAATTTCCACATAAAAAGTTATTTATGATTCATCATGAACTCCTAAAAGTTAATGTCGGGTGAAGGATGTAATGTGACGAACGTACACATGCACGTAGAATGATACAATACAGTACAGGATACCACATGCTCATTTGCTGCATTGTATTACAGTATTCAAGTACATTTCACAAAAACAATAGCCAATAAGACACTTACAAATGTGCCGTTTGTCGTTAGACAAAAAAAATGAATCATTAAATCAGTTTTATGTTTTAGCAAAACAAAAATAACTGTACAGAAATGCTTACGGTTAAAATGCTAATACTTGCTAATTTTCATTGCTCAATTATACTACTTGCTTGTTAAAACGTCTTATTAGGTTTGTTATAAATATGCATATAAAGAATGTATGTTGTTGGTACAAGTATGAAAGATTACATTAACAGCACTGCATCATGCTATTAGCCAAATGAATATCAAGAACACCTTGCTGACAGGATGTGCTACAGTAACAACCTCTTTCAAGCTATTCAAACTCATCTGAATTCCATGAGGGAGATGAAAAAAGCTTTATGTCAAAAAATCAAAAACCGTGAAATGACAAAGAGCACCAGAATATAAAGAAGGAACTAGGAAGTAAAAAAGTCTATAGAGAAAAAAGATGAATGTGCTACACAGATTGTGGGAGAGAACCTTTCTGAGAAAGTCCATTTATATTTTACCTTCTTAAAATAATTCCTCCTGACATTGAATGGGTCAGATTGTATAGTAAGAATACAAGGAAATATCCGTTTTCTCTTCACGCAGAATGGTTGATAAAGATAATGGAGACTCTCAAGTCAGCGAATTCTTTTTTCCTAGAACCCGTTCCTATTTCCTTCTGTTTTCTGTGAGGTTTGTTGATCTGTGAAAGAGAAAAAATGGTGACATTTAGCTTTTCACTGTCATGACTGGGTTTGAAAATTTAATTCAAATTTTCATCTATAAATATAAGGCATGTATTACAGCATGGTATTTTGTTTTAAACCTATGAAATGAATTTAATAATTGCATGAAAGAGAATTTCATATACTGTAACTGTAAGTATATATTTTCTGTAACAAGTACTCGTACATAATATATATTCTTCCGAATAACTATTTTCTGCTAACGTCACTGGAATGAGAAGAATGGAGAGACGTATTGTAATAAGCTAAGCGGGGTAACTTAAATCAAATTTGAAAACAATAGGTTTTTTATAAGTGCACTCAAAGCTACTCCTCTACACAAACATTTTCCTCATTGTTCAAAAATGGGGGTGTATGTGGCAATGCAGTATTCATTCATGGGGTATGACTATGCATAACCTTCGGACTTAAACAGTTTGAACAAAAAACTGCTTGACTCAATTTGCACACTTGCCTATTATTTTCCCAATATAGTATACAGGAAAAGGAATGAATACAGATTGGAGAGAGTGCAATGGAGAAATGAAACGGTTTTTCCTCCTTTTTTCACTCTCAAGCCAGCAGGCCAAGTTTGTCAAGTGCCATCGTCATTTGCTTTTTACAATAGTTTCCCTAAACCAGCAGCCTAGTATTGGTTTTTGGTATCAGATTCATTTTCAATGGATAGATTCCATATTTTTTCTCATGAATATGCATTATTTATTACGTTCAGCATATTACACCTGTCACAGCAAGCCGTATTATACTCACCACGTAAATTATAATATGAACTCAACTAAAAATATTTTTTTGAAAACCTCTCCCGAATAAATAAATACAAGTAAAGATGCTGATGGAATTTGTAATGAATTAAGTAAGAGAACTGAGAGAAGTATATCATAAAATATGCAGCCATATTTTATGCTACCTATTGTCAAAAAATATTCTACGTAATTTCTTCATAGGAATAATAGCACGTTGTACAATACCAGTATAAGCCCACTGTGTACACACAGTGAACCTAGTAGTGCACTGTAATAACATTAATATGTGGAAAAATATAT
>JAQFZH010004823.1:0-11392 GCA_034695485.1 Entomobrya nivalis
TCTCCAAAATGTTGAAATTTAATAGCAATCAATTTGTCAACAGCATCATTCCACTTGTGACAAACTGCTCTGCACGTAAGGACATCAGACACTGCTAAACCTTGAAGTCCTTTCGCATTCCAAGTTGATAATGCCACCACTGGAAACACTTTTTCAAATAAATAGGTAGTGCTTTGAGAACTAAGCATGTTTCGAAAGTACAGTGATGAGTTGGCTAGATTTTCAAAATCATTTGGGCTTTTCTTGTGTAGCCTTTTAGCGGCAAGACTCCACACCTTACAAAAATAGAAAAAGTGAATGAATTTATTGAAAACATTAAAAACCGAAATCTAATTTTAACGTTAACTTAATTAATTAATTAACCTCTGCGGGAAGAACTCGTCCTAAACGGTTGGAATCTGTGTACAGTAAATCATAGTCCACAGCTATCTCCGAAGATTGGCCGTCATTTCGATTGGTAATTTCCATTATTTCAACAGCTTTTTATTTTACTATTTAATTAATGTGAACTAAACGAGTTTCAGTTTTATAAAGATATAATTTAGTACGCAATGCCGACACCAACTGACTATAGTTTATACATATATGTTTAGAGTGCATGTGATTACAAACTTTGTACAATACATTAAAATGGAAATAAAAATATGGTCTCTGGCAAAATGGATTTAATTAATAAATTATTTTTTTAGAAAATCAAACAAAAAAAAATCCAATTGAATGCTTTTGTTATTATGATGATGGGACATACCTTGTAATGTATTTGTTCCGGTGCTCTAAAAGTATATCTCACTGCCATAGGACAAAGGACCCTACCAGTATTATAATGTGCCCTTTGGTTTTAATAAGTGTATGCATTGAGAAACTTTACATGTGTAGGTATTACAACCCTTTATTCTGTATGAAAATACTAACGTTATTTCCCACGCCCTTAAAATGAGCTTGTGCTGCATCAGCAAGGTACTTGGGGGAGGCATTTAGCCCATCCAAATAACACTACTGCTTCACAGTGCATTTGACACTACCCTTGTTTTGTAATCTATTTGTACCAGCTCGAGCAGTTTCCTTTTTCATCTGGCAACATATTGTGTAAATGATAAAGGAAAAGCAGAGCTTGCTTCCGATTAGAAGATTTTTGATGGCTCTATCCTCGTTTTTCTCGGGATTATACGTTTGTTATCAAATGCGTTGACACCAGCTCGAGCATTTCTCCATTTTATCGTAAACCGACGTTTATGACGACCATCTAGCTTCTGTTAATACAAATTCCAATTAACAAAAAATAAGAAGCCAATCAACAAATCCGTTTAAGCTATTATTAGCGAAGAATAATAGTTTAGCTGTCTGTACCTTTTAACAGGGCAAATTTCAATTTCAAGTTTTAACCTGAAATTCAATTCATATTGCAACGTTATAACCCTCATATTTCTAAAAGCCATCAAATAACCTCACCAACAAGCAGATACTAAATACTACTTTCTCTCTTTGGATATACATAAATCGAAACAATATTTTCTTCCTTTACATGTAATTTGAACACAAAATTTCGAATACGATGAAACAATTTGACAGTTATACCTAAACAGCTGAGGAAATAACCTAAATCTTTTCTGGGAAAAAATTCTATAAAAATGAATACAAAAAAAGATAGAAGCAAACCACATCCAGGAATGAGACTCAGAACAATTACCGCTGTTTTGTTTTTGCGGATTTCACTTGCAGCATTTTGGTTAACCAAAGCCATTAATTTCTTTTTATGCACATTCAGTTTTAAAACGAACGAGTAGTCCAAGTACTCTTGCCACCATTCAAATACACCAGCATTGAAAAGGTACCTCGTTCGACGAAGAAATTTTTGTGGAAAGTATCCACTGAAGTATTTTGTCCTTGCCAAGAAAGCTCGGTTTACCCATTTGTTTGAGAACTGTATGAAGTTGAATTGCTAATTGCCTTTCTAATATAATTGCAGACTTGTTGCACATTTTCATGTGAATATTTATAATGGTGGAAACATTTTCGTGTAAATCTTGTCCATAATCTGGAAGCATTGCAGAGTTGCTGATGTGTTTCCAGATTTGTTTTGGTATTTCATTTCTCAAAAAATTCAAACCAAGGCGGACTGTCCCAAGGGGTCGCAACCAAGCCATTACATAGTACCATAGTTCAGAAACGACTGGAAGTGCTTCGTGGGTGATTACAGGCTCGTGTTCTTCTTGTAGTTTTAAAAGTTCACTCATGTTATAAAATCCCGAATTCCAGAAAGTCTCCAAGTTATACCTAGGGGAGTAAGTGCTAAATTTATATTCTTCCAGCATTTCAAAAGTGTCAAATTGGATAAGAGGAGGGTCTGCTGTAAGTCTTGTCACATTTTCCCCTTTGTAAAGTGTGCTCAAATACAGCCATGTAATTGGAACAAAGAAAACGCAATAGTAAAACGAGCACTTCAAGGTTTCCTTTTTGGTTTTAAAAAGACTGTTTGATTGGTCTAGAATGGACCAAAATATTGAAAAGGTTAGGTAAATTAAGCTTAAGTTTCCTAAATAAGTGGGTCCATTCATTGATGTTTTTGCAACCCAAGAAACTATGCAGCAGACGGACAAGATGAGCAACCACGTTGGCAAATCGAAAGAAGAAATTAACTCTTTTAACTGAATTGTCCAATTCATTTGTTCCATATGACAGGCTACAAAACTTTGTTGACTGATGCAGGTTACTAATCTAGCGTCCTGAAAAAAACTTGGAGAACTAGAGTAGGTCCATTTTATCATTGGCCGAAATGCTGGATGAGCGCCTATTGTTGGTTTTGGGCAACAATACTCAGAAGTGATGTTTGCTAACTTTTTAGGGTATTTCCCGTCCCCATAAACAAATGTTATGTTTCCCGATTTAGGTAACAGCAATGACGTCAAGTGTTCGTCTGCGGCAAACCATGGACTCAATTCATCAGAGTTTACAGGATACATTTGGATGTACCTCAAGACAGCTTTGCTGTTTCTTAAGTCTTCCTCAACGTAATCCTCATTTATAAGTTGGACTTGGACTGAGTAAGGATCCGAATTCAACTGCTGATTTTCTTTAAGAATAATTTCAAGCTCAATTTTAATACAAGGAACCATTTCAGTTTGCAGAGAGATCATTTTAAACCAATCACATGGATCACAATAGGGACACAATGCTTTCAAGGACAAGGACGAGTATTCCCATATGAGTACGGTTATTGATAATCTTGACATTTCGTAATCAAAGAAAATACCAGCAATCCACTTTTTGACATCTATGTCATTATCACAGGTTGAGTGTATGTTCGAGGTGCAGATGAGAAGTGAGATCAATGGAACATTATTCAAATAGTCAACCTTCCACTTCTGAGTTTCAGTGTTTTCCATCAAGTGGGTCAAAAACGGATTGATTAAAACACTTTGATGGCGCTCAGGCTCAGTGGCTTTAAGCAAAGTAGGACCTATAAGATGGTTTTGCCAGTACCATGCTCGTCTGTACATCAGTGGATCTTCTTGTTCGGTGGTTTGATCAAGATAAATGTTTGCCTCGCAAAATTTATTTTTACTGCTGAGTTGAAATTTCACCGAGAGAGTTTGCGCCACATAAATGATTCCTACTTGTTCTGGAGGTAGATTTCCATTGTATGTCGTATCATTGAGACAAGTAGATGAATTTTGAGATTTAAGTGCTTGATAAGCAGAGCCTAGTTAAAATGGAAACAAGTGGTCCTGATCGCAGCGGGATAAGTAGCGGAGAAGTAGAACAGGTTCCTTTAGAGCTTCAAAATTGATATCTAAGCCTCTAAAATTTATCACACGTATATTACAGCCGTTAAACGCATTAACAATACCGATTTGGTCTAAAGGATGTTTGATCGAGGTAGAGTTGGTCGCGAATATGAAGCATTTTTCATAAATAAATGGAAATAAAATTATAATGAAAGATTGAACACTAAGCTTGCACATATTGGAAAACTTGAAAAGTCACAAATTTTAATTCAAGCCAAAACTCATCAATTTACGATATCCTTAATATTTCAGCGACTGAAGTTTGGGAGGTCTTGCTATGTATGCATGATTTGATTTCCCCGGATTATCTAAAAGTGCTCGACTTAAGCCAAAACCCGATTTGATTGTAATTATTCGTTAAACGTTTGTTTGTAACAAGAAATTAAATTATCTCCTTATAATTTTCGAGAAAATAAAGTTAAGGATTTGATGGGATTTTGAAGTTCCAAATTGGGAAAGTCTGAGTTATAACACTTTGTTTCCAATGTTTTTTTCCAAGTTATGTTGATGATGGTATTCTACCTTGTTTACTAGTCCTTATGCTAATGTCCAAATATGTTACCACGTTCAAGTCACTCCGGTTATGCGACAAGTAAATTTTGTGGTCGACTATTTCTATTAAATATATAAATAGCAATAATTTATCGTGTGTTTTTAGAAACTGGGCACATTAAACATTTAGGCTGATAATGTATAAATAAATGTTTAAATATCAACTATTTTTACCACATAACTATAGAGCTTGTATTTGTTCACAATACCAACTTTTGCACTCTTGTAATAAAATGAAAGATTAGGACTCTGTGCAAAATTGTTCAAAATTGGAGTTCAGATTCAAATGTATTAGAAATTGGAAAATGTCGACAGTGAAATGCATTTCTTTGAAAGTTCAAACATGAGAGATGCTAACATCAACTGCTTTTCGGTGAAACACGGGACTTCTTAAACCGCAAAAGTAGTGAGTCAGGAAGAATGTTTGACAGACCGACGCTATTTCAACTCTGACGTGGCGAGTGTAACTTACACACTTTTTAAAACTATCATGCAATCCATTAGAGTGTATATCTTGTGACACAAAAAAATTGCCTGCGCGTGCATATCTTAGTAATGTATAAAAAAATGACAAGAAAGCCACACGCGCAACCTGAAAACCAATTACAAAATGTATATTAGAGCAAGAGGTTATTGGCAGCTTGATATACACGTATTCAAACAGTATTGAAAACGAGGACAGGTTTCAGGTATACTAACGATTTTAATTATTCATGGATATTCTTGCTTTTGTCTTCGTATGTAATTAAAGTAGAACCCTTCCATGGGCACGCTTAACATGATTACCCATATTTCACATGCTTTATTCATAGTTTGCACTAGCTTATTCAACTACTATTGTCTAAAGCAACATTAGCAAGTATTATTCAATCACGCTATAATGTAACTAATATTTAACTAATGAAATATTTTGGATCTTACTTTAAAAAAGACTACATCCGTTATAAAGCCAAGTATATTGATTAAATGTTGATTGTGCATAGCTTGTAAGAAATGAGAGAAGTGAGCTGGTTGATTGTGTATGGGTTGTAATTTCAGAAAATAAACAAAAGATTCCCAAAGGCAACCCTAATTATATTTCATGGCTCGTTTTCAAATATTACGAATTTCTACCTAGTATGATGATAATAACAGTCCAACAGCAAAAGTCCCATCCCTATGACATGAAACAAAATGCATAAAACAACGCGTTTCATTTAATACCATGATATTTAATGCTTTGTTATTTGTTATGTATGCTAAGGTATGCTTTTTGTAAATTAAATGGAGTGATAATTTTTTTTCAAAATCTGAATTTACTGATGAACTAAAGAGTAGTTTCAAAAATATGAATACAGGTTTTTGAAGGACAAACTTACTTGTAAATCATAAAGTGAAAAACAACAGCGTCAAATCACGTGATTTTCGTCCTTAGGTGGAAACTTCAATTGCTCAGTTGCACATACGACTAATATGAGTTTTTAAAATACGATTTTTTTTAAATTTTGGGTAATAAAAGGACTAATGTCCAATCAAAGGGCCATATTACTACTTAAATGGAAGACGGCCCAAGCCGGACCCTAATGAATCTGTAAAGGTATTTACAAACATCGATATACAAACTGTATATCATAAATGATTCAAACTGTATATCATAAATTATACCAACTGTATATCATAAATTATACCAACTGTATATCATAAATTATACCAACTGTATATCATAAATTATACAAACTGTATATCATAAATTATACAACCTATATAACATAAATAAATCAGACATGCAGCACCATCTTACATACTACATTCGTACTACATTGTATCCTAACTGTGAATGCTTGGTAAACTTGGCAACACTGTTTACACACGTGCCATACAACTCTACAAGAATACAAGGTTCTGCATACCTAATCATACATGACAATGCTTAGAACATCATTTGATCATATACTGTTAAATATAAACTTATATCAAGTTCTTTGTATTTATATATGAACCTCATTCCATGTCATTCATTCTCATATGAATAAATGCTCCCATTTCAAATAAACAAATACATACACAAAGACTTGAGAAGTCCCGAAACAATATCCACTTGTCAAATCCATGTAATTGATAGTTATGATGGTCATTCATTGTTATAAATCGATGTCATATCATTTTCATATTTTACTAAATTAAAATAAATTCATCTCGAGTCGATGTCACTGCTCCTTTCATTCTGACTGACAGTTCCTTTTCCTATCATTCGATTTTCAACCTTGTACCAGTAATCACCTTATTTATCTTAACTTAATTTATCTTACTTGAAGTTCTCAAGTTTCTCTCGGGAACATTCCCATTAAAATTCCGGTTAGGAATTATAGGAGAAATTTTCTTCATTAAAAATCTACTTTGATTTTCCTTTGGTTATTCACCAGGAAACTATAGCGTGTGCTGATTTTGCCACCTTTAACCTTGATAGTTATATCGAATCTCATACCTAATTACCTTGAGCCTTGAGCCATCCTTGTACGCTGTACAACCACCTAGAAACCTATACAGTATCCACTGAGCACCTTTTTGTCATCACGACTACTTTGAGCCGAAGCTGAACCAGAAACTTCACATCACCTCTCACAACCCTTATCATTCTAGCATTAAAACAGAATAAGTTAAAGGTATAATTAAAATAACGATAAAATTATAATTATCCCTCTCTCTATACAGTTACGGTTAAATTCATATATTTATTGGGTGGGAAAAATATACGGGGGTTACCTTGCCTATTTGTCTTTGTACAATAGCCAGGAAGTTGGAAACATTTTGGGAATCATATTTTGGGATTCATTCATAATTTCATCCATCTTTCTAACCGTAACTAATATCTCTATTCTTATCCCTTATCCATATAAATCCTCATTTATATATACTCGTGAAACGCACCCGTCAATAAAATAGACAGAGTTGTGTTAGCTAAGAAGCTACAAACTCGTAGGGCAAGTTTCAGAGCTTTGGGGTAACATAATATATTTCATAAGTTAGTTAATTAGATCATTAAGTTAACAGTATACATTCTATTACCTTTGTAAAAGGTGCGAGCTCAAACCTATTAGTTATACAGTATGCCTAATTTATAAAATAGTATTTACCTTACAATATACTATATATCATAATTATCATTCATTCAAGTTTTATGATTGATTCATAATATTCATTAGAATAAAATAACAGTTATCTTTATTGCAAAAGTAATCAATATCCTTTGTTTCCTCTTGTTCAAGTTTTTCCATGGGCAAATCGTTTAATTTGATTCTCATTCAATTATTACGTTCCAAATTAATGATTATTCAAAAAGTCAATAACAGTATATATTTTGTCTACTACTACACACTATCAGAACTAACAAACATTTAATATACAGTTTGTTCTATTCGTCATAGTACACATTACACAGCTACATGTAATTATGATCACACTTATTATTTACATTTAATATACAGTATACTCATTTCCCTTGAAACAATAATATTCATATATAGCGTACAATGTATACTTCTTTCTGTCAATTGGATAAAATTCTCATTTAATATAAACAGTGTATACATTCCCTTAAATTCAATAAAATTCACATCTAATATATATAGTATATTCAATCTCTTTGAATTAATAATATTTGCTGTCTATATACACTGTATAAATATTCCCTTTGAATTGATATAATTCACATTTAAAATATACATTTCCATATTAAAACTTTATCTCATCAACTAAAATAAATATATCTCATTCATTGACATTATAATTGATACCTTAATTAAAAACTGTCAATTACTATCATTAAACTAATATACAGTTTAGGCCTAAACATTGCCTTATATACCACATACATATTTCTTACACACTGTGTGTGATAATAATCATCTGATCAATTCTCCCGTCAAATACACTTAGACTGATAACAGTATACATATAAATCAATTTGAAAATTGATCACATCATTCAACACTCATTTTCCAATAACTGTGTGTGCTGAGGCATCACACTTCTCTCCAAACACACTATACATATACAGTACTGAGTTACGCTGAGCTTTGCTCTGTTCTCACTCTCTCTCTACACACAGTTTACGTTTTACTCTCTCTAGCTTCTCTTCTCAACATCACACAACTAACAGTGTACGTTTAGTTCTTTTTCCTCAACCACACACAAACCACACACAGTGCCTACTTTTCACGCCATAGAAATTCATCACTCCACCAAAACAAATATTCTATACACTGTGTATGCTTACTTCTCTCAACACCAAAATACAACACACAGTTTATGCATTAACGTTGATACCTATATAAGTACACGTTTACTATATACTGTATGCCCATTCTATTTGAATTAACCATTTCATTCATTTCCTTGTACTTGGTTGTAAGGGACCTTTGCTTACAGGACCCTAGCTTCAAAGACCCCTTACAAATCACGTATCATTCGAAAGCTCTAGTTGAGTAGAGTAAAAGTTTTGCTGGGCACTAGTCCCGATTTCACTTGCTAAGACAATTTGTGGGGCCTTGAAGTTGGCAAAAACGTGTGTATTTCAAATCTGATAAGCAGGCATATTAATATTATGGTGTTGTGGGGAATAATTTTGAAGAGGAATGTAACATTTTATCGCCTAATGATCATGGAATTCGATTCCAGATCAATAAATGGACAAAATATCAGAACGCGTTTTTGAACCTTTTTGACTCTTTAACACATCTAATATGTGTAAAAGTCACTAGTGGAAAGGGTCAAACCACGAAAAACACGATTTCCTGTTTTGTGATATGTATTCAACTGAGGGTGGAAAAATGTTTATTTTGCAATGATGTCTAGCTATTTTAGCCAAAATGTTGCAGTATCGTCTGACTCAATGGGTCAAACATGCATTTTAAACGTTAGAAGTATACGTTTTTTGCCAACTTCAAGGCCACAAAACTTGTCTTAGCAAGTGAAATCGGGACTTGCGCCCAGCAAGACTTTTACTCTACTCAACTAGAGCTTTCGAATGATATATGATTCATTAGGGTCCGGCTTGGGCCGTCTCCCATTTAAATAGTAATATGTTTTGGTGAATGTAAAATAACGGTTGTGAATCATTTGATGGGTTTTTAATTGCAGATTATGTGGGGACGAGAATTTCTTTAATTTTCCTCAAGTTTTAAGTGGAATATTAATAGATTTTATTACTAAATACCTTGCAACCTAGTAATTTGAATAATCTTTTAACACATTTGTGGACTATTATGTATGTTTTACACATGTGATTTAGTAATGCACTTTGGTTTTGCAGTTGATCTATTTTTTGGCTTACTAAACACTTTGTCTTTTCATATCGAACTAGTTCATCCAAAGTAGTTTAGTGTTTTAAGTGATACAAAAGAAAGGCCAAAATCAAAATTCGAACACCAAAAGATCTTATAATATTGCGTGTTAAATCTTTTGAAGGAATTACTATTACTATTGAAAATTACTCAATAGCAATGTCTAAAAAAGTGCAAAAGATAAATAAGTGAAAGTTTTGCCTGAAATCATTTAGCACTCGTTGGAATTTATCCCATCATATCAAAGCCATCCACCTAAAACTAAAAGTTGTTGTCGTGGCGAGCCCTATGGGTGGTTATTTGACACAGGTCTCAATTACTAATGCCCGGCAGATCCTGCACTAACCGTAATTTGCCCTGGTTCGAAGGTTATTATACTCTCGGTGCCTCAGGATGGTCAATAATTAAATAACTCGAACACAAATGCACAGCTATTAATTAATGAGAATGGAGATTTATTGTCACAAAGATCAAGTTAATTAATGGACAATTAACAAATTATTCCTCTATACATAATTATTTTTTACTACAATTTTAAAGAATATAAAAACGAGCAGCACTTCCAACCAAGATGCACGCACTTGTCCGAGGCTAAACTCATACTAACTCATAAAAACGAAGAGCTTTGCTTTCCTCATGCTCGTTCCAAACTACGAATATAAAACGTTTTATTCTGGAAAAAACTAGAAAACAAAGAACAAAGGAAACAAGCGTGAAGGAAAGCTTCACCCAGCACAAAAATTCATCTACATAAAATACAACAGCGTTCCACAACGACAGTTGTAAAATGCGACATATGTGAATTTTTTTTCTAACAAAGGTAACCTAAACAGCCATATTACTTCGGTCCCCATGGGACTTAAACGATTTGCTAGTTTACAATGTGATAAAGTTTATACCGAAAACCAAGGATTACAAGAACATATAAATGCTAGCCACGCAATCAATAAACAAACATTGTGAGCAATGTGGAAAAACATTCTTGAGAAAACTATCCCTCACCCTACACCTAGACATTCACAGAGGCAAAAAGCCACATAACTGTTATATGTGTTCCAAATCGTTTCTCACCAAATATAATCTTAGCTATCATCTAAGATGTCATGCTCCAGTCGTGAAACCCATAAAATGCTCAATTCGTGAGAAGCGCCTTGTGAGTAAAAGATGTGAACGCATCCACTTTAAAAATGTGCATCTATTTTTTGTGCACATTCTCTATTAACATTTACAGTAAATTGAACAAGAGTTATAATTATTACGGAATCAAAAGCTATAGTGCTATCACTTCTTGAGAAATATTTTTAGAGTACGTTTGTTACAAAAAAATATTAAAGCTAGTCTCAATAATTTATGTACAAGCTAATTAAATTCAAATCGCCATTTGTAACAATTACGTGTTTATAAAACTACTTTCACTATCCCAATAATTTTTTCACCAAAAAATGGGGTATTAGTTTCGAGCTCATATATTTAAAAATACTATATTTTAACAATATCCTAACATATTTAATAAAATAATTTTCATCAAAGCATGTACATTAATTTGAATTTCTTTTGCTATCCCATTAAATTAATACGACGGGGGTAAATATGCAGGGTGAATCGAAAACGTGGAGGAATATACAGGGTTTCTTGAAAACGTGGGTTACTTCATAAACTGATTACATTAGAGCATTAGAAAATCTAGTCCTACTTACTTTTAAGGTAGCGTCCTAAATATTCCCAAGCTCGAAG
>JAQFZH010004824.1:0-11390 GCA_034695485.1 Entomobrya nivalis
CTCCTACCTAAATAGTTCAACCGATTTACATGAAATTTAGTGTACAGATAGATATAGTACTAAAGAGGAACCATACTATATCTGGGGCAAATCGGTTAACCGTTACCGGAGTAACGGCCAAGTAACGATTACATGCTTTGTAAATGAGGATTCTTTATTGTACCAATCGACAGATCAGAGTATTGGGTTCAAACTTTGTCAAATGGTGTTTTATTTTTTTGTAGTTTTTTGCGTTTTGTATTTTTATAATATTTGCCGGCACAGCCGGCGCCTTTCAATATTGTCTACGTGCGTTATCTGTCACAGGTGTTTTACCTGTTTTATTTAGAATTAATTTGTATCAATACGAACTGATAGGAACCCAACCACATCGACTTTTACATTGTAAAATTGACAAAAACTCACATCTGACAAAACTTTACACCTTATTAATATAAAAACAAATCCTTATAGCAACTTATTGAACACAATACTAGGCAGAATATATACGTTCAGTTCATAACATTTTTGCATGAATAAGAATGTAAAATGTGATTGATGGCAAGCAATTAAACTTATATTCCAAAATAAAGTTTATACATCTTTATAATAAAAATAATTGTTAACTAAATTATAAATATTAAAATAGTTGGATATATTATTGAAGTAAATTCTTGATTGATATTGGGATAATTGTGCTTAAACCATTGCCGTTAGTAAAACGTTCTTTTTAAATGTGACAAATTATTTTAGTTGGAAAAATCTTGTTTTTACTATTTGTTTTATTTAGAAACTTAATTGGACATGAGTAAAATTCAGCCTTGACTTTTGTGAGATTTAAAATGGATATGCAATAAAATGGCCCTGATTGCAATGTTCTTACTATGGTTAACAAGTTGAAGGCAGATGACCCATTAGCAAAAATTCTGAACACGTATTTGACACAAAAAATTCTTTGATAAGGTCTCTGAGTGAACAAAATGTTATCATTATATTGCATTTGTCAAATGATAAACTTAAGTTTGAATGAAAATCAAGTTAAAAGGATTTTGTGATTTATCCTTGTACAAATAAAAATGCATTCAATGTTTTCAAATATAAAAATATTCACTCAACGGTCCAGTCTGATAACGTTGTTTACATTGATGTATTAGTAAACTGTTATTGGTCACTGGCTTTGTTTTGTCATTGAAAGATATTTTAGCAGTGATGAATACTACTGCAGCTTGATGAACAATGAATAATTAAGTCAACGTAAAACATGTAAATGAAATATTGCTTGTTTCTACTAGAGAATTTCTTAAAACGACATAGGGAATACGGCTTGGCAATAGCCCAAATTATTAAAGCGATGTAGTTTTTAGTTTTACAGAGCTTTGCTACATATATTTTGTGATTTGGTTACGAGAACTGCTATTTCATTTGTATTCATGAATAAGTGCAAACTAACTATGGTGATGTTGACGCATATGAAATAATTTAAAATTTGTCACTTAATAGAAATTTATTTGCCTGATACATATTTTTATTTGAAGTATAATTAGGTATATATCCCCCTGCTAAAAATGCCTATATTTGTATTCGGAGATAATGGCATAAACTATTGATGTAATCTGATTTCAAAATCGTTACCAAATGGACATCAATGTTATAACGCTTTTGATAACAAATATTGTTTGAGATTGAATTCCACGGCAATATTTTTGAGCAGTTTATTGTTTGGCAATAAGCTTTTAAAATGAGGTTATCTGGAAAAGCGAGCAGATACCCAAAATAAAGATTACATACTTTGGTGTGGTTCTGTTTGAATGAATTCTTATATGCTTATATTGATAATACCAACACATGATAAATAATATTTGTAATAAAGCGTCGACGTATACATAATATTAGGTAGTACAAATGCTTGCAAGTCAATATAATATTACAACATATGAATCAGTTATAAAGATCGGAGTGCAAAATTATAGTGAAAATAGTATTTATATGTAATAAGCCATGTGTTTTGTGCAAAGAAATTAACCGCTTGGTTCAAAATCAAGTTTAAAACTTGTGATAATCAGAGTTTTAAATAAACAAGCAAAAAATATCGCAACAACAAAAAGTATTACTGAAGCAAGTTAAGTTTTTTTGTACAAACTGCTTCAGTTTATCTCGAACTATTTCAGTAAGTAAAATGTTCAAATTATATGTAAAAGGCAGTGGTTTAACAGAAAAACTAAAATATTTTAAATTTATTTAGAGACTATACTTGATGGAACCCAACTTGTAAAAATTCGTGTGTATGGATTAATAGAAGACTTTCCTCCAATGGCTGCTTTCTGATAAGAACTAAGAACTTATGTAAGTGAATTTAATTTGAATTTTTGTAAAAGAACCTAATTCCATTTCCAATAGTAGTATGTATGTTAAAATAAGGATCTATGAAATTTTAGAGTACACTTGTTAAAACAAATTTGTAGGTATAGAAACACTATCTCAATTTCGGCAAGCTACTCATGAGTTATCCGTGCAACCAGGCTCGATAAGCTCCATGAGCTACCCGGTACTTTTTTAAAGCTTTACTTACTGTTTTTGTATTAATCACCATGTAACAAAATTATAAGAGAAAAATGAAACTTTTTTTGACTTCGATGAAACCAATTTTTTCTAACGTATTTTTCTTGTGTTTTCTGTAGAGTCAGAACTGGAAAAAGTTTTGCGCAAACCAGCAAACAAATGGTTGCTTCCAGGTAATGATTAAACATAAATAGATTTCAGTTTGAAATCATTCGTTACAATGCAAGCACATATTGTTACTAAATGTTTAAACACAGAACCAGTAGAGAATCCTAATAATTGATGTAAACATCTAAAAATATTTTTTACACAAAATAGGAAAATCGTAAAAATCTGTATTCATACAATCCTACAATTAAATAGAAGGAATTAAGCATTTATCTATTTGATGTACTCAGTAATACCAAAAAGTATTGTTCCAGGTTGTTTAAAAATTATATTTAATTTTTTTCGTTTTCGTTTGGATGGTATACAAAACCCTGTCAATTTTTGGTACGTTGCCTTTATTGGTACAGAGAAGTAAGGTTATGTAGACTTGAAATGAAATTTTTTCAGTAAAAAGTACGTTTGCTTACAGCAAAATAGCTTAAGAATCATAGGAAAAAGCATAAGAAGCTTAAAACTTACTATTATTTTGATTATTATAATTATTTTGTAAAACTAAATAGCTATTAAAATACAAATGGATCAGTTATAAAACTCGAAATAATTGCCCGTCATTTTGCATTTAACAGAAACGTAGCGTAAATGAGTCAATTCTAAACGTTTTCAATAGACACAACGCAATAAACGTTTAGACACGCTATGTATGAAAATATTTTACGAATTTTATGGTTGGTGGGTAAAGCAAATTATTATAAAGCGGGCAGATTTTTTAATCTTTTGATTTCTGAATAATATTTTGAAAATATTTGTAAGATGGACAAGAATGACACTCAATTTTTATTTATTCCAATTTTATCCCTTTGATATTTCAGTACATTCTGTCAGCAATAAAAAAACCGGAAATCGAAAGTTGAAATACTGCATGGAAATGCATTTAGAATACTGGAATACCATTCTGGAACACGGTAATGGAATACGATACTAAAATGTAGAAGTAACACGTTAGTAAATTTTTCATCAAAACACTAAGCAATAACATCAATTTTTATAGTTTTAATATATCATTAGCAAAGTGTATGTTGACTACTTGTAGTGATTTGAATATGTTTTGCAATAATGACGCATAATGTAACTTTTCAGCTCAACGTTAAATTTACGGGATGCGTTCATGAACCAGTAAAACTGAGGAGCAAATCGAATATGAAATGTTGGGATACAATTTGAAAACTGGAATGCGATACTAAAATAAAACATCGGAATGCCGCATAAGTAACACGTGAGTAAATATGGTATACAAATATATGTTGACTTTTATTTTAAATTTCTTCGCATTCTAGTTTACCGTGCATTAAAACCTTATTTATGTCCACAACGTTAGAATCATGCTCCTATATCAGAAATTAATAGTGATGTGATAATACTACCAAAATGACAGGTAAACTGAGAAATCATACCGTAAAAATAAAAATATTTTTATATTTGTTTTCTTTTTTGGACCCTTTTTAATATGAATAAAATCCCGGTATCGAAAAATTTAACCAAACCTTATTTAACCTACGGAGAAATGTTTCATGGCTGGAATTCGTTTTGGCTACTTCACACTTGGAAGAAATAACTATTCAACAACATCATACATTTAAAGTTTTTATTTTGTGGTAAGAATGCATTTAATTCATTTATTCATATAATACGAATAGATATGAAAATATTCTTGTTTCCTTTATTTTTCTTCAAAAGTTGGTGTTAGTGGTCATGCTAAACATTTTCATACACGTGGATTAGGACGGATCGACAAGATATGGTGCTATCAAACTGCATTGTTTATTGAACCTATTACTATTCTTATGAATATATTAATTCGTTTTAGGTATGTTTAGCTTCAATAGAATTTAAAACATGACTGCAGAAAATAATCAAAAAACTTTGATTTTATAGTATCAGCTAAAAACCAAAAAATTCTACTAATTTAAGTCCAACAAAATATTTTCCGCTGTAAAAAATTGTAGAATGAAAATTTACTTGTCAATACCTATATTAAGTATAAGTTTTGCAGAAAAATTCAAATTTGATAGGTAACATTCCCTTATGTGTACATTCTTCGCTCAGATATTATGCCTACATTAGTACACATGTGTATAAGTAATCTTTAGAAGTGTTTGATTTTTTTCTAAGACAGTTATAAATTTCTGTTTACTTAGAAATCGAATAGGGGATTTTATCTGTAATATGGGATATTATAGCTTTTGTGTATTAGATATCAAACACATCAGATACTACATTTCTAAAATCTGTCTGGTTATTTCTCTTTCACATACGTTTTAGAATATGCTCAAAGTATTTCCAGGTTAGAATATGCTCAAAGTATTTCCAGGTTAGAATATTAATTTTTATCAAATATCAGTAATATTTTACTCAGATACCACTTGATTTAGATTTACTTAAGAAATATTTATACCGTCCTCATTTATTAGATTGATCCTTTGGTAAAATGTAATGTGTTCTTAAATTTCCCAATCTTTAAAAATAAGTTTTGTTAATGTGTACGGCATTTATAAGCTCAGAAGTGTTTGTTATCTACTAACTGGTCTGCTCTATCAAATGAGAATGCTAACTGCATTCGGCCCTTTAAGGCATGATATAAAGAAAACATTGAAAATAGTCATTTACTTCCGTTTTCGGTCAGAAAATTACATTTAAAATAGGAATTCTTACAGTCGACTTTAGTTTTAGACAAATATTAGCCAACCAAAAAAGTTAAGTAAAAATTAATTTGTTGAAAAATGTTTCTTAATTTTTTTCTTATCTAATGAAAACTCATTTCTATTCGTTAACGTCATTATATATTTATTACCTTATAATTCAGCTCAAACTTTATGAAATAGTTTTGTTTTTACTTCTAAAATTCAAATCATACATAATGTAATAATATTTTTACATCTATTTTGTTAAATACGATCTGAAATTGTCCCAAGAACTTCACGGAATTCAAAATGTCTATAAAACAGAAGAAAATTAACGGATTGGTACATAACTTTTTTTCAGCCACTGAATTAATACCAATTCAATGGAGAAGTTATTGGTATTAGTTGTGTGTCAAGTAAGGTATGTTCAGAAACGGTCATGATATATGGTATGTATGGTAGAAAAGGTTTGTTTAAAATAATAATAATAATAAATAAATATTTTGATTTTATTGTCATGATTTTGATCTTTAGTTTAAATAAAAAAATTAAAATCATTATCTTACTTGCAGATAAGCCACGAATCTTTCTAATTGGAACTTTGGATACATCAGTTTGACTGTGTAAAAATGAGGCTGCATAAAATGCAAGAATTTCTGGATTGACCATAGACACACATAAGTGAAAGCAATCAGGTTTACAAACATCAGTCACTTTATTTACCAACCAAATTGGGATGGGTTTACAATTCAGGGGGAATTGGTTGGGGGACAGTTTTTTTTGTTTGAGTCCAAAAATTATTTACTTAACACGACAAAAACCCTAAACTCACTGAGCTGCTGTTACTTAATAAGCCAATAATAATTTCACTTTTTACTAAATCAGGTCTATAAACTTTCATCAGTATAGGTATTGTTTGTTTGTAGTAGAATTTAGCGCCGACATTTATTACAACATATTTTATCGATTTAAAAAAAGAAGATGAAAACAAATTATTTATTTCGTTGAAGTCTAAGATTATGATAAAGTTATAACGGGAACAAAGAGTGTATTTTAGAAAAGTAATTTATTTAAAGGAAAGCCCGACGTTTCGATTCTCTTGAATCCACTTCAGGGGCAAAAATACAATAAGAGAAATAAAATTACAGTGAATGTAAATATTTAGTCATATTTTATTTTCAAACATTTTGAAAAATACGCTGTTCCAAAAATTGGGTATCCAGCAGCTAGAGTCTAAGATTATTGAAATCGCTGTTACGGCAAGACTTAGTTTGGGATGTAATTTAATAATAAATGAATGACCCTTGAAATTAAGACTAGAAGAGTGTCACACAAGTATTAAGTAGTATTTAATAATTCACATTTTATCTTTTATATTATGACACTATCTAAGTAAAACAATTTTTAGTTTTTAACCAAACAACGCTAAATTCTATCAGCAATATTTTAAACAAGTAAACTATTTGCTACACTTTCTTTCGTTCTGATTTCGGGTTTGTCGCAACTCTGCTACAAAATGGATAAGCTAGCAGTCTTTATTTGTGTGAAAATTTATTTTATTTGCCACCTAATGATTTATGCATACAGTAGAACCAAACATGGGATTAAAGTTTGTACTTAATAAAATATTTTAATGCTATAACGATTTAAAAGCTCGACAAAATGTAAAATATGGGGCCACCATGGTGTAATGAAATTGCTATTTCAATGACGTTCCTGTAAAAGCTAACTCTTGTAATTTGATTTGTTTTAGGTATCACACCAGAAATATTTGTAGCATTTTGACCGGCTTCGAGTGAAAATGTGTATTTCAATAAGGTAAGTATTTTACTGTTTTTTCCGAAACTTCGATATGGTATATTTTAACTGGCTTATTTTTCTAAGTTTAGTTGTCCTTTATTTACAGATTTTGCCGTTTGTTATATGATCTCTCTCTAAAATGTTTACACTTGCTAACATTCTGTAAGTACAAAATTCATTTAAGCAAACTTTTCCTATTTTAACTAATGTTGATTTTACAATGTATATTGTACATAATGTGACATGCGTTATACCTTCTTTTCTCTTGTAAAGGTTCTTTACTCTCTGAGAGATTTTAGCTTGTAAATTGATAAACTGACAGATATTTCACGCAGAGCTTATAGAACATTAAAATCCTAAACGACAGAACCGTAAAAATAGTAGTGTTACTTGATAGCAAACAGAATTGCTCCCATGTATTATATACCTAAAATCTATATATTTAATGAACTTTTCAAATTTTCACCTTAATTGCAAGTAGAAAACCTTTTACTAATTATAAGTAATTTAATTTAAACGAGTGATTTGAATAGATAGCTTATATGCGTACTTAATGTTAACATGAAGTAGTAAGATAACGTTCTTTAAAAGCTTACCAACGAAAATGTTTGGACTATACTAGTCGAACAAACTATAGAAATATGTACACATTTGAACACACTTTAAGTGTTTACTGGAACTAGGAAGATAGAAATTATCGGCAAGGGGTGAGTACTCAGTAAAATGACGAATACAGTTAAATTCGAAAGCTGTAATTACAATGGCACAGGACTACTATAATTGATACAATGGGATTTAATTTCAAATATTAAAATTTATCATGATATTGAACAAAAATGATGCATTCTAGTTACCAAATATGTAGCTTTTTGAATAAATGACCTCCATTTATGAAATTGAATACTGGATTGCATTACGACAAACAATAGTTTTCATTTTATAAGATTGGATCCGGATCTGATAACCAGTACTACTGAAAAACTAAATGACTTATGACATGATAAAAGCATCTGAAATTCATTTACAAAACTCAATTAGTGGTTAAAGATTTCGTTAGCATTTCTAAAATATATATAACAATAATATAGAATCTATATTATTTTTTAATATATTTATTTATAAAACATGAGATTGACTTTTGGTTTTCTGCTTTAGTGCCTTGATGAACCATGAAGAAATCCTCATATCGACAAACCTTGATATAGCTCATTTACATAAAATCGTTCCATTGCGGAACAAGATGTTGGGATACTTCACACCCGGATCTACAGGGTGTAGAAGACTATCTTGTAAATGGAGAGAACGTTTCAGGTAGTTGAAATGTCCACATTTCTCAAAAAAACGGACCAGAAAATGCATTAAGATGCATGCATTTCAGTAAAGGATACTTTTGGTGGAGGAAGCTCTGTGCCTTTTCTGAAATGCATGCTTCTTAATGCATTTTCTGGTCCACTTTTTTGAGAAGCGTGGACATTTCAACTACCCAAAACGTTCTCTCCATTTACAAGATAGTCTTATACCCCCAGTATTAAGAACAACCCTTATAACACGACTATCGTCACAATCAAATTTATTTCGGCGGATATGGTAATACTAACCTTTTATTTCATAATTCGACATAAATTTAAACGAAAACGTTACTGTTGTTCCTAGAGTATTGATCCGAGGCTTTTGTGATCCCTGTATCTTTATAAAATCACGACAGAGCATGTTGGAACATGATGTAGGATGTACTGATTTTGAAGAATAACCACAATTATATAGTTTGTGATTGAGTAAATATTAATAAGGCAAAAGAAAATATCTTAAAAATTACTTATTTTTAATGGTAACTTAATGCACCAAGAAGTAAAACCGGTACTGAATTCAAATTACATTTCATTAGTGTTTGCATTTGTTCATGTAGTTCGAAAGGATTTGCTTAAATCGTATTTATTCACTAAAATCATTTTCAGATGTTTTTTGTTGAGGTTATCAGAATGCTTAGTCCATCAGAATATCCAATGATTGTAAATATTTTTCAATTTGATTATGCAACATAATAGTATGGGCAATAAAAATGTGAAAGTTCCATGTAAGTAATTAGTGTTAATTTAAAAATACTTATTTATTTGCTTCTTGTAAATCGGAATGACATTTATTTATATTTGCAGTAGAAACAATGAAAGACCGCCAGTAAAGACTGTCCATTGCAAAGATTAGTTCTGAAAAGGAGATAAAATGTAGGTTGCAGGAAAACAGGAAAAGTGATGTGAATGCTGCCTGTCCATAAGAATCTTTGGAGAGAAAAACTGTGTTTTGACGTTTATGACATAAATGCCGTATTGGCAATTGCTGTAAGTTAATAATAATATTTTAATCATTTTTAAATTAATTAGTTCCTATATTTAACCAAATATTATGTAACTTTTTAATATAAATACAATTGACATTTTTTAAATCCAAAATTGGCAGTAGTACTATATTTTTTGCATAGTAGTATAAACTTTTCAATTTAGATTTCATTGAATTAAAAAACAATTATTTAAATTTATTTGATAATTTAAAAATGTTTGGTTTTACTTCGTTAATGTTTTATACAATAAAGCTATTACTTAAGTAATTGCAATTTTACTGGAAGATTATTTTCCTTTATTCAGAAATTTTATTCGATGTTTTGCACTGCTAGACTATTATTAACATATTTAAGTTTCGTTTTGGCTATATTTTCCTATTTGCAAATTGGAATTCCTCTCAAATCTCTCCAGCCTGTAGTCTTACAATACTAAACCGCAAATACGACCAGAACACAGTCCTCTTTGATACAACTTGCTACTTTATTTACTGCTTGTTTTGGATACGTGGCTAGGCCGTGTACAATCTTTGAAAAGTGTTGATTGTCAACCGAGAAACTTTTTTGATTGTCATAGCAAAAGCTTTGTGTCGAAATATTTGTGTCTAATGAAATTTTGTTTTTTAAATATAGAAGCCAAGTTTTTTTAGTCGGAATTCATCTTAAAATACCGCATCCTCATCTGCCTTAACGCCAGAGAACTAATTATGGCTTTTGTCCATTGCATGTCGGATTCAATCACTTTTCGGTAAAAAATATATATTTCGGAAATAGTAATAATAATGATTGATATGAATATGCTATATTTAATATTTGTGGATGTGGCACGGGAAGAAAATATTTTTTTGTTTATGACAGTAATTTAAGGTTACCACACGTAAACATATAACTAATGGCTTTTATATTTTATTTGTAATTACAAATGTAAATATTTTTGAGTCTTTAGGAACTGTTGACAAATTGACACGACAAGCTATAAAATATTGCGAAGTATATAAATTACGTTTGTTTGTAGACACGATTATCACAAAAAGTTGAATATTTTAAACTACAGTATTTGATATATTGTAAACCATTATCATGTAATCAAAGTTTAAGTCAGTTTAATGTAAATGTAAAAGTGAACGTTTAAAATCTATTGAGTGAGATTTGAGTAGTTTATTTATTAAGTATGGATTATTATGTAACTTTGTATTTCATAAACCTTGTGAAAGATTGTTTGATTCTTCCATGTTAATACTTACTTATAAATAGCTATTGTAAATTGGCAAAAAAGATGTTCCAGCAATTTTACTCTTACAATTATTTTTTTGAAAATTTGTCGCTAAAATGAATATCATGTATACTGCGAGTCTTCCAACTGTTGGCATATATCTTGTTGTTTTATCTTTTTATAGTAACTTATTATAAGGATTTTTGAGAGAATCTCAAAAAATCTTTTATAGGGTCTCAAAGTTGCATAGACTTTAGGTTATTATTACTTCTGCAATTATGTACTAAAAATGTTTGATTTTTCTAAAAGAGGTGTAAGAGAGTATGTAGTATTTAGAAATGTTTTCATTTTTTAGTTGAAAACCTTAAAATACAAGTTGATATACAACAAGTCAAAATTAAACTTAGGTTATTTTATTTTATCAGCAGAGCAAATAACCAAAAGGTTTAGAAATAATTTATTCTCGGTATATTTTACAATCTTAATATTTTTCAATCTTTTAGGATAGACTTTCAATTATTAAGTGCCAGAATGGTACTTTATAAGATCGATGGATGATAAGGGAGAAGTAGTCTGTCTGGATGTCTGGATGTCTGTCTGTCTGGATGTCTGGATGTCTGTATCCACGATATCTTCCAAACGGGTCAACCGATTTACATGAAACTTGGTGGACACGTTCATATGGCCAATGGGACGGAGCCTATTGATTTTGGGCCAAATC
>JAQFZH010004825.1:0-11389 GCA_034695485.1 Entomobrya nivalis
AAGTTGGGCTACTAAGTTTCAACTTGGCTTTCAACACTAGCAAATCAAATTACCAAATCCCCAGCCTAAAGTGAATTATAAAATCTCATACACGTCCGTTGCACTGACTGAACAAAAATGATCATTTATGCTACAATGCAGCATTTCAAATGCCCAGCAAACACCTAGAAATAGGAAACAAATCAACTAATTTAATTTGGATAGCTAGTAGTGTATGTTTTTCAATATATTTTTAAAATGTACACGTATCTATGCATCTAATGTAACAGCATCATGGTCAAATGTGAATTGACAACTTGAAAATCCAAATACAAAATCAAACTCAATTAGAAACAGTGAAGGTCTGCGTACTACCATGTTTTGGAATAAACCTACTCTTTGCACTAGTTAAGATATTACACACGCTCATCAAAAGCACACGAATTTTTTAGTGAATTGGTCAATACTTCATGTGCAGTTGTTGAAACAATTGAAAGTAATCGTACCGAATCGATAACACAATTTTGTAGCTTATGATGGTTTATTTTAATGTTCATTTCATACGCATATTTGTTAAGAATGGCATGCTTGCCTTGCTGTGTGGGTTGGTTTGTACCCAGTCAGACAGCACAAAAAAGTTCTAAACGTTTACTACACACGTTTTATTAATTGGATATTCTAAAACGGTCATTTAGCTTGACTCGTGCGCTAAAATGCGTTTCGTGACCGCGAACAAATTAACATATTTTGTTAATGAACAGTTCGAAGAATTGTGTTAGAAAGAAGTGGAAGGTACTTCAATGCTAAGAATGAAGAAAAATATTGGCATTCATTTTTTTTTACCTTTCGTTTTCCTTTTGCATACGGTAGAATATACCTGTTTCTATATTCTGCAATGCGTGCGTTGTTTTTAAAAGATACAAAATTTTACGTCCCCGTCCGCTGTAATAGTCTTTTCCTCAAAATGACAGTGTCTCATTTTCAAAAAAAACTTTTATTCTGCAGGTGGACTTATGAAACGACTGGAATCATTGCCGCTGTAAATGTCCACTACTGAAACCCAAAGAGCATAACACAATAGTATCTTTCTGAGTGTTCTAGTCGGTTCCTAGTTAATATGGATTATTTTAGTAAAAAAATTACAGCAAAATAAGCAATTACAGTTTTCATTAGAACCAATTTGATTAAGATTACTATTCAAAAATTAGAATGAAACGAAGTAAAACAAGAACTAAATATTTGGGGTGACTTGAGATTTTCCTTTCAAGTATCAGTATTATTTCAAGTACGATAAAAATCTCGATATCATAAACCAGATAAAAAAAACTACGTTGTTTTACTGATATCTTATGCGTTTTGACGTGGTTTAATTGTTTTGTAAAGCTTAATTCCCGTCGTGTCACAAATAAATTCGTTTAGAAAATACCGATTTGACCATACACCATTCGACTCCCAGTAAAAAGGCCTATCGGTGTTTGTGAGCATTTAAATTCGTAGTGCTATAGTAGTGTTGTAAAACGTAAAATTAAAAATGCTTTACACAGAATATTTAATCACACCAGCCAAACAAGTTAAATTGCGCATTTAAACATCGTCACTACTAATACAGGCCTAACTTTCACTAATTTTCTCATCCTGTTTCTTTTGAGGTCGCCCTGATTTATAATCAATCCTTGTCAGCATCAGATTTCTTCAAATCCCAAATAACCCCAAGAATCAGATAACAATAGTATCCATGCATTTCATCTTAACTACTCATCAAGAATAGTCTACTTGTTAAGTAAATCTGAAGTCATTAATATTACAACAACCTAAAAAAATAATATACATATAAGCTAGTTTAATGAAATATATTTGTAACTTGCAAATTAAATTGATTCTACTCGCAATAAAATTCAATGTGGGTATTTATAGTTCACATAGTTTTTATAGTATATACGAATATATAACTATTTATTCAAGCATTGGAACATCAGCATGTGTTGTTGTTGAACTTGTATTGTCATTTAGTTAAGTCAACTCAAGTCTAGTTAAATGCTAAATAATTTGTTCAAGATCACGTTTTTAAAATCTATTGTTGAAGTAAGATCGATCATATTTTGTTTCAATCATTTCACTTTACCGTTACTTCTTACACACAATTCAGTGAACTGGTCAGTCATAACACTTATTAATTTGTTCGTGCTCTAAACGCCTTTTTTCTCGCTTTATATGATAATCCATCAGCAAGCCATGACTACACAAGAGTAAATCCGGGTGTGTATAATGATCGAATGAGATTTCTAAAAAAGCTGTATGAGCCTAGCTAAACGACCGTTTTACAATATCCAGTTCATTAAACTTGTACATTTGAAGTTTTGAGCATTTGGCTGGTGTCTGTTTGAGTTGGCACAAGCCAATCTACTCTACATATATATGAATAGATAAGTATATGTATAGATGGATATATGTAAATGTATGTACTAAGGCTGAAAAGGTTGTTAGATTCAATCAGTGATACAGAGAAAAATAAACGTAACTTCTTACACACAAATTTGTGAACAGTTCAGACATAAAAACGTTAATTTGTTCGTGATCGTTCGAAAGAGTTTTAAAGTTGTCAGCGTCTAGCCCCGCGAACGTTTTATAACAGCACATTCTAATAATTCCACATTTTATGGTTTCGAGCCTTTTTGTGAGCCTTTCGTACCTTATAAGTTATATTTGTTTCAAAGGGTACGCTTTCTTTGTTGGATAGATTGGATTGCACACAGTCCGACAGCACAAAAATTCTCAAAACGCTTAATGTACAAGTTTTATGAATTGTATATTGTAAAATAGTCGTTTAGCTATACTCGTGGGCCAAATTGTGTAAGGTGATCACGAACGAATTCACGTATTTCATGAATCAACAATTCAAAAAATATTGTGTAAAATGTAACGTGTATTCTTCTCTTGTATCTCTGGTTTAATCTGCCTTCAGCTGTCTTAGTCTTAGTTATTACAGAACATGCACCAGCCAGCCTCACATTGAGATTCATACACTTCAGGTTTACGTTGATACATCCACCAGAAGTGTATGGACCAACATGTCTATAGATCACCCTTATATTCTTTTGCAATCTGTCCTTATACTTATGTTTATATCGAAGTAAATGAAACAAAAACAAAATATGCTAAAAAAGGTGATTTTGAATAAAATATTTAACAGATGATTAGACTTGAGTACATTGAATTACATGACAATTTCATGCACTACTAATTTTATTGTGTGTTATAAAATACAAGAGTTTTCTATAATTATGTTTACTTCTAGACTAGATATCAATACCCATATTAAATTTCATAACAGAATACAATCAATTTATTTAGCAGTTTACAAATGTATTTCATTAAACACCTCCATCATCCATATCGTAAATATTACCTTATTTTCGTCTTTGCACTATCAAATGTTTAATGCTACTTGAAAATTGATTTTTCGAAACTAAAAAATGATCTAATCCTAAAAGTTGTAAGTTTTTCATAACTCTTTGATCAATCTAGAAATGATGCTTCAACCGGTCATGAGCAATTAAAAAATACTCACAAACCCATAATTATTGCTCTTTAAGTAAATCCCTCATTCAATCATTCTTTTTAAGCGTTATCCTTATGTGTTCATTGATTTCAAGCCCAATATTGGGTATCTTGCTTTTCGTCAATTTCAGGATATTCACTAGATAGGAGAATATCTCCACATTCACATCCGGAGAGGTTGTCAGTTTTTATGGAATTATTTTCGGGGACACCAATCACGATATCCGTTGACAGCTTGTTTTTCACATTTGCTTTAGCAATTTGTTGGCTTCGCCTTGTACACCGACCTTGGGCTGGAACTCTCTTGGAAGACTGGATACCTGCGACTGATTGAGTAGTGATGTTGGATTGTAGCACAGTTTTAGCTTCTCGATTTGGACTAGCGTTTTCTTCTTTCTCTTTGCTGAAACAAAACAAAGTTAAAAAACAATGGATGCAAGTATTTATATATTAAGTAGGAACATTTATTTAAAAAATCAACATTTAAATAAACGATAATTGAACTTACTGTTCCTCTCTCTGGTGCTCTCCCAAGTCAGCAAACGACTCGAACTTTAGATTGCAATCCTTACATCCAATATTTGCTATAGCCAGTCGTGATGGAATATTTCTCTTGATTTTTATTCGATTGCTGCTTCGTGGTCCGGTTGCGTTTTTCCGTGTTTTGCTTAAAATATCAAGCATATAATTCATTCCAAAACAAGTTTCATATAATTGGAATAATGCTGTATTTTTGCAAAAATTGATTTAAAAATCTTACTGAAATATTTCAGAATGCTGAAACAATTTCACTTGGGTTTTGTAATTCGCAACGCAGCGTCGACACCAACCTCTGCCTTTGACTTTGGTAGTAGATTGGACCTGCCTAATTGGTGACGGATCTCGATTGTCATCTTCCTCCTGTTCTCGTTCATCGGTTATTTGCAGTGCGGCTACAAAAGTCTGCACTGTTGGTACGGTTGTTATTGTTTCTTCAGTGTTGCCTTCAAAGTCAGTAAAAGAGTCAATCGGCTCACTTAAATATGGCGACGACGCGTAGTCGTCTTCATCATCGTCCTCGTTAAGACTAAAAATTGGGATGGGTTCGCTAGCCCCAATTGAGACTTGGAACGTAAATGGTACACGTTTGCATCTCCTGTGACGATCCATCACTAGATTACTAAAGATAATAATTACATAAATATTGAACAAAAACATGCAATCACACAAAAAAATTGTTGGGGAAATGCCAGCAATGTTAGAAACAAAATTACAATGCTTATGCTGAGAAAATAAGGGTCAACATATTAAATCTCGGGACGAAACTGATGCAGATACACATATATAAGAACATGCACACAGTAAGAAGATGTGAGTATGAGCGAAGAAAGCAGATGGGTGTAAATAATGGGATACTGAGCTTCAACTTGACTTTCAACACTAGCAATTCAAACTACCAAATCTCCAGCCGAAAGTGAATTATAAAATCTCATTCGCTTGTGCTCAAGACTGATCAAAAATGTCTTATCGTTTATGCTATAATCCAGCATTTCAAATGCCATGCAAAAAAGGAAATAAGAAAAATCGACTAATTTAATTTAGATAGCTAGTAGTGTATGTCTTTCATTTTATTTTAAAAAGGTACACAATCGTACCTAATCGATAATAAAATTTTATGGCTTATGGTTGTCTATTTTAATATGTGCCTTTTATACGCATATTTGTTAAGATGACCCAGTCAGACAGCACCAAAATGCTCAAAACTTCAAATGTACAAGTTTAATGAATTGGGTATTGTAAAACGGTTGTTTCGCTAGACTCATACAACTTTTTTTTTAGAAATCGGGCGCGAATTTAATACACAAAAGCTTATAATGTGTGGTTCCTTTAGAAAAAAATATTTACTATTTTGTCGTTATGGCTTGCAGATGAACTATTATAAAAAGCGTGTACAAAAGACCCATACCGAAAAAAATGCGCAAGGTGATCACAAACAGATTAACGTGTTTTATGAATGAAAAGTTCATAGAATTGTGTCTAAGAATTAAGTAACGTCAATTCTCCTCCGTATCACTGATTTATTCCGCCTTCCTTTTCAGTCTTACTATCAGTACATATTATGCACCAGCCAGCCTCACATTGAGATACATGCACATATCTATGCAGTAGATTGACTTGTACCAACTCCGACAGACATCAAATAATTGCTCAAAATTTCAAATGTACAAGTTTTATGAGTTGGATATTGTCAAACGGTCGTGTAGCTAGGCTCATACAGCTTTTTTACACACCTCTTTCGATTATTATACACATTAGGATTTATTTTTGTGTAGTTATGACTTGCTGGTGGACTACCATGTTAAGCGGGAGAAAAAATGCATTGTACTCACCAACAAATTAATGTATTTTATGAATTTAAACAAAATATAACAACATAACTTATTTTCAACAATACATTTTAAAAACTGAATTTTAAACAACTTATTTTGCATATGACTAGAGTTGAATTGACTGAACTGCATGACAATAAGTTTTCTGTAATTAGACTTGTATGTGTTCGTAGGGTTGACTTTTTTAAGTCGGTGTCCCTATGCAATGCTTAAATAAATCGTATATATTGACTGGACACCACGTGAACTATAAATATCCACGTTGAATTTTAATACGAATAGAATTTATTTATTTAGCAAGTTACAAATATATTCAATATTGTAACCCCGTCTGCATAGTTCAAGTGCGTATTTAAGAATTTACAGTGAAAATAATTAAAGCATGAAAAAGAGAGAAAATATTTATACATATTATTTAATTTACATTCAATACTAAGCCATTTATACACAAATTACAATAACAAAACCGTCTATTAGCATTAAAGTTTGTTACTGAATTGGTAAGTACTTCAATGCTAAGGCTGAAGAAAAATATTGACATCCATTTTTTAACCCTTTCGTTTTCGTTTTGGAAACGGAAGAAATATATAGATATACATATTTCTATATTCTGCAATATGCGCATTGTAAATAAGGCATCCAAAAGTTTACGCCTGTGTTCAGTCTTTTCCCTAAAATGACAGTGTCCCATTTTGAAAAAGCCTTTTATTCTGCAAGCGAACTTATCAAGCGACTGGGTACATTGCCACTGTGCTGTAAATATCCACTACTCAAAGCCAAAGGGCATAGAACAATTGTCTATTCTTGAGTGTTCCAATCAGTTTGTTTATTAACATGGATGATTGTAGTAGAAAAAATTACAGCAAAATAAGCAATTAAAGTTTTCACTAAATCAATTCGATCAAAATCATTGTTCCTCAGTTAGAATGAAACTAAGTAAATCAAGAACAAAATATTTGGGGTGAATCGAGATTTTCTTGTTTCCTTTCAAGTATCAGTTCATTTCAAGTATGATAAAAATCTTAATACCATACAGCATAGAAAACCTGTGTTGTTCTAGTGCATTATCTTTGTTTTCGGCTTGGTCGGTTTAATTGGTAATGCATAATTCCCGTCGTGTCACAAAAAAAATCCTACAAGAAATTCCAATTGGGCCATACGCCATTGCACTCGCAGTAAAAAGGCCTATAGGTATGTGTCATCATTTAAATGTACAGTGGAATAGTTTTATTGTAGAACGTAGTTAAAAAGATGTCATTTTAATAAAGAATTTGCTTTACACATAATAATCGCATCTGCCAAACTAAGTTAAATTACGCATTTAAACTTAACAACTGTTCATGTTGTTTTCGTTTACTCATTTTCTCACCCTCTTTGTTTTGAGGTCACCCTGATTCATAATCAATCTTTGCCAACATCGGTTTCCTTGAAATCCCAAATTACCCCAAAAATCAGAAAAAGTATCCATGAAAATATTTTGTTCACATTTCATGTTAAAGCGAATGTATAACCCAAAAAATGTTGTACTTCATTAATTTTGCTTTCATAATTTTTAATTAACATAATCTTTCCCCTAGTACTTTAAATTGATTTAAATAATTTTGTATATTACACGGCTGAAAGCTGAACTTTAATTTTTTTTAAACCTAACTTTACAGCATGAAACCCATTTTCGTTAATTCATTAGAGTAAAAAAGTTTTTGTATGAATATCAATGTCACGTTAGCATAGTACCAGTTCAAATTTCAGAGACTTAAAAACTCTAACAAGGAACATTTTCCAAGTGTGAGTCAGCTAGAGCAAAAGGAAATACAGATTCTAACACAGTTTTATTGTAGAATTTGATTCGAGATATTTTGTTGTTTTACAATCACGATTTTTTATTGTAAAAACATGTTTCATTCATGTATAAAATAATTGTACTTAAAATGAATTGGGCTTCATACTAAATAATTTGTAATGTTCTTACTGATTCATGCAGTTATAATGTAAATACAAATTATTTCACTTGTCAAAAAATACAAGCATAAAGTATGCATGTCAACCTCTTTTTTTAGTGTATCTTTTTAAGGCAAACAAAGATATCCCAAACTTAAAACACCCAACTATACACCAACAAATGTTTTTACTCGATTCATATTATGGCTCAGAAGTTTCAAATGAAAATCATTTAGCCTATTTAAACATTGAAATGTTGATTTAATGAAAACTAAAATTGGATGAAAAGATTGGGAAAATGGATATTTAACTACAACCAAATAGTACGCCTTCTAACTTGACTTAACATTATAAAAATATTAAATTAAGACACCTGAGCTTGAAATATACATCAAATCCATTTAATTTAAATCGACAACCAAAAACTTTAGTACCCAAGCTAATTTTCTTCATTTGCTATCTGTGTAATACAAAAGCTTGCTTATGTAAGTACCTAATTTTTTAATTAAATGAGTTTGTGTCAAACAGACTATATCAGGCAATATTCATCAAGCCTCAGCCGTCTTAAACTTTAGATTTTACTATCGAAACTCATAACTTCAGTCTAAATTTGTTCAAGGGCAAATTTGTTCGTGAGGTAAATGTAGTTCAGGGCGAAAATTTGAGAATGTACCTACAATGAACTTGATATGTAAAAAGTATGTAATTTGCGCACATTACGATTTTAAAATCTATTCGAATTAAGTTGAAAGACAATCTGCTTTGACATAGTTTTTAATTAGATAGAAACTTTTAAAATTACTAATTTATATGAATATCAATGTCAAACGAAATTTATTGTAGTTCAAATGACGTCAAGCTAATATTGAAAAAGAAATTCAAACTCCTATTATTTTGAACTCCATCAAGGCTACACTATCATCAACTAATCTGCTGGTATATTCAGAATTTGATCGGAATGGAAAAAACTATTCGCTTACTTTTAATTTTTAAGTCTTTCTTTGAAATTGGTATTTCTGCAGAAATGACTCAGGTTATACCTGAGTTACCGATACACATTAATTCCGACTGCTTAATAAATGTTGTATCAGCTTACAATCGTCAATCTCAGCTAGGCCTTTCAGAAACCAGAGGTAAAAAACCACTATACTCTTACTCGTATTTTCACGTAAATCATTTCAAGCTTAATATACCAAGTAATGTATTGAACAGTAATAACTTCACTCTAAAGCAAGGACACTTTCGATTCACAATAACTCAGAAAAGTACCACTCAGTGCTTAATATTTCTTGTCCTAACTACAAACTTTGCAGAAACAGCTTTAGTTATTCAAAACAGTGGATTTGCTACGTCTGAGGAAGTAATATTTTGTGTAAATCTTGATTTTAAATATGGTGCACAAAAAATTTTGTATTCATTTTCCAGGCTTGTTTGCCTGTCAAATTTGCAAGCATTTCACGCTCCAATCATGTTCCACACTGATACAAGCACAGATTTGTTTATATATTGCTATTTTTGTCCAAATCGACACACGTTTCATAGCTATCCCCGAAATCTCGATTTCTATGAAATACTTAAGGTGTATAACATACTCAACGGTCAAGGTTACGGTATGCACATTCGTATAGATTACCCATTTAGTGAATATGCATCCATGATATTCGATGATTATTCCTCATGTAACAAAAGGTTTACTGGGCGTAACAAGGATCTCAAAAGTTTGAATAAAGCCTTAAGCGAATGCTCAACTCCAGAATTGTTACAGCTTTCAACCATGCAAGATATTCTCAATACAACTATTGCGATAAACATAAAAGACTATCCATCCTCGGAATGGGATACTGAGAAATGGTTCACCCAAGCTGTGAGTTATGAAAGTCTACAAGAAGTAATGCCCTTAGAAATAGTAAACTTACGAAGCAAAGTATACTGGCTCCAGTACGATATATTCTGGAAGGCAATTGTATGCATAAATACCAAAGACGTATCCGTTTTTGATTTCAGCATACTAACAGCAATGACCCCAAGGGTCTGGATGGGCTTAGTTGTCACGGTGATGCTTTATAGTTACGTATGTAAGCATCTTATCAAAGCTTTGGATATTATCTGGCCTCTTTTCGGAGGCGCGTGCAACTTTAGCCATTCACGGATATTTCTTGGGATATTGCTCGTGTCAATGGTTTGGCTATCAAGTACGTACCAAGGTGGTATTTCATCAGAGAGCATGGCCTATGGCGAGTTTCCAGCTGTAAAGGAAATCGTGAACAAAGGCTACAAAGTAGAGATTGGAAGACATAGAGCTTTCGTTGAAGTTTGGGATATGTTCATACCCCAAAAATTTCTAAAGGCTTTTAAGACTCTAATCAATGGGAGAAAATTGACGGATTTGCTGATTACAAATATGAGTGATACTGATCTTGAAAAAAATCACTTTGCTCAATTTGTGGAAAAGTGTACAAAAAATAAAATAGTCATATCAAGTCTTATACATGATTCATTTGGTGTAGGCTTTTACGACGTTGTAAGAAATAAAGTTTGGTTAGTCCAGGATAAATTCTTTTGTCAGGGCTTTAATATCCAAGAATTTTCAAGTGTTAATCTTAAATCGAGTTTGAGGTTTTTCGGGTACTTATCGAAAAATGTAATGCAAGCTGCTAATCAGTTGGAAGTAATGGGCATTCAAATTAAGTTGGAAAAATTAAAATTTTCTTTGTGGAAAATCTATGTTACGGATACTTTAAAAATTGAGTCAATGAGTAAACTCAGGGATCCTGGGAAAATTCAATTATGGTCTCCCATAGGAATAATTGCTTTGTTTGCGTCATCTTTGGGGATTTTCTTGCTTGCTATCCATTTCATACAATGGCTCGTTTCGGATGAAATCTTATTAAAATATGAAAGGTGCGTAGAATATGCAATTGAGTTATATCTAAGATTACACCAAAAAATTAACCAATTATTATATTTACACTAGTTTCATTAAACGCATATATTTGGTAAATTGCTAGAAGAATTATTCGCTAGTTGCCTAGTTAAAAGTGATCTAGTGTTGTAAGTTTCAACAAATAATAACTCTTATAATTGCATAATAACATTGAATCAATTTTGAAAAAATATTGTTCACTATAATTTATTAGAATCGTAGTGATTGCAAGTGTGTATGTACTTACATATTTTGTAATGTAAACTTACTATTTGCATGTAGTAGCATAATTTAATGTGTTTGGTATCTAGCTTTAGCTTATACCTTCTAGCCGTTTTGCTGATAAACCACTTATTTAAATCTAAAATTAGTATACTTGTTTTTTCACAGAACAACTTATACAATAAACATCAAATCAAAATTCGTAATGTTAAATTTCTAGTATATCTTAACATAGTTTCATTCTGTTGCTTAAAATCCCAATAAAATCAATAAATACGAAAGCTTAAACTACACGTCAAATAGTCTTGTTCAAGAGCTTTTAAAATAGGCATAACATTTCTCTACGCTCTAAAAAGACTACTTTTCCACGCTATTTTACGTCAGAATTTCTAAAAGTAAA
>JAQFZH010004826.1:0-11388 GCA_034695485.1 Entomobrya nivalis
CACAAATGTTTTCAATTTATTTTGTTTTATATTAACTTAATAAATGTAGAATGTATTAAACGCTACAATTCTCAAAACAATTGCTACAGTTCTCATTTTCTTATGATAAATGAGGATGTTTGTATTCATTATTTAAAATTATAAGATTTAATATTTGTTTGACCCACACAGCATTTAATATTCAACGAAAGCATATAGATATCAGATTAATAATAAAGCTTATGCAAATATGTGTTTAATTTCCCTTATCCCATAAAATACACTAAAATATTATAAGTTTTGCGAAATTTCTTACCTATAGACCTTATTCACGAGAACTTTATTTCCAGGAATCCTATTTAGTGTTTTCCCAGTATTAATAAATGACCCAAATCAGTAGAAAATATTTGGATACAATCCTTTCTTCGTATAAACTTGTACTGAAACAGGGCAACCCGTGTTTAAATTCTCTATACAAGATACACTCCTTAAGACGGACTCTTTGAGCAGTGTTCTTTGCACCACTTTCTTTCGATACAACTAATTTAACCATGATTAATCTTCGCTTTTTTACTAAATGTTAAATTCAGGATGCTGATTAGTTTTCAAGATATCAAGACTCTGCAATTTATAAAAAGCCGCACAAATGTAACCGAACAGCGGCAGTTTTATTGGATACAGATGCAGTTAACTTGCAAACGATTTTAAGGCTAAATCATGCAAGTGACGAGTAGAAGAAAGGAGGCTATTTATTTCAAAGGGGCTTGTATTTCAGATTTTCCTGACACCAAGAAGAAATTAAAAGATTTTAAATCTACTTTCAGGTTATAAGCAAGCTGGGATATTTCCATGGAGGAATCTACTAGTTGATCGGTTAACTAAAATATGGAAACCAGGACGAAGAATAAAGATCAGGAATACAAACCTAAAAATAAATTATGCTGCATCGAAGATCCCTAAACCATAGTTGAGTGGTAATATAAGTGTGATTTTTGTGGTGATTGCAATCAGCCAAGGATTTTGTATCATGGAGTTTTTTCTAGAACGATTTGTTATATTTTGTATTTTGAATCCCAAGATAACATTCTCGAAAATGAAGCATCTTAGGATAAAAATGTTATTTCGTAGAAATAAACCGTAATTATAAATATGAAGGTTCTTAAATAAAATGGTAGTATTTATAAATGGCTTTATGTTTCTAGCATTAATTTTGAAAGTCGTTTGCATAAACATCCGGACACAATTATATATCGTTAAGAACTAGAAAATTCTGGGCTCAATAAATACCTTTCAGCAGTTCAATTTATGCTACATTTTAATTTTTACTTATTATTACAATTAGGAGATCCGAGAAGTCGACTAAAAACACAATAGCAAATACTGTTTTACTAGAGCCATTTTACCGACGTGGATTTTAGACTGGCATTTTAAACATGTTGTTCTATCAAAACAGAAAAGCAATTAAAGTTTCATATATCGTCTACTTTGTGGGTTAATAATACGCATGCTATACCTTACTAAGCTATGTCTTTCGTTATAAAAGCGCACAATTTAAAGTTTATATACACAGACCACTGTTCATAACATTGGCTCTTGGTAACCATTAGCTCTTGTGCTATAAGCTGGACTATTCACTAGGGTGACTAGTGACTATAGCGACTAACCAGACTGAAATATCTGTCATAAATCCACAATATACCTTTTAAATATAAACGATACTATATAACACACTTCTCATTAAATCCATTTTATAATAAAAAGACAGAATAATTTCCTGCTTTTGTTTTTGCCTCGTGCCATATTTTCTTGTTATTTTCACCCCGACTTGGTTTAAGTGACGTGTGGTTCATTAGTCGGAAAACATAAATCCACACTTTAACAGTTTGCTCAATTTTCTCTCCACTTCATACTACATCCAAAAATTATGCTTTAATAAAAAACACTGTTTCACGTTTTTTATTTTTGTTTTTTTCTCGAAATGAACGTTTATCTAATAACTAACAAAATATTCAACTGTAAATTTCCATTTTCTCTTACCTCTTTGATTGTGTTCTCATGTATTAAATTTGTTTGCTGTGATGTTCCAGCAACTAATTTTAAATCATCTTTAAACAATTATCTCGAACCAATACAAGATTGTTTAGTACAAGTTACCAATAATAACAACTTTGACATCCCAAGCCTAAACGTACCAACCATATTACGATCCATTGATTTAGAACTTATTAGTCAACGTCCAAAACTTTTGCTTTATCAGGGCAAGAAACCGGAAGCCTTATTAAATCATGATTTTTACTACATACCCCACAACAACAACAAGTTAATAGTAAATAAACTAGGAAATGTTTTCAATTTAACGGCAAATTGGTCTAAAGCTCTTCAAAGCCAATACCACCAGTTTGCCGGCTTCAATTGTCACCGTTCGAAACTAGTATACGGAGGATTAGAATTTTTCGACGAGTATAGCTTGTGCACGAAAATTGATTTCATAAAATTTTCAGGCAAAATCCGCCCATGGAAATGTGAATCATACGTGAATATATTCCCAGACAAAACTTACTATTCGTATAAAGGGTTAAGCAACTATTGGTATTGGCAAACTCGCCAAGAACAGTTTCGTCAAAGTCATTTGCGATACACTAAATTTGTCCCATATGCAATGACCTCTCTTTCAATTCCACGCGTTAACATAATTCTGCTACAAATGGACAAAACATATAAAAGGAGTAGACTAATCAGTACCTGGATAAATTCCGAACTTTATCAACGAAATCGACCAATGGGAAATTTAGACATATTTCTGGTACTCGACGTAAAACAAGTTACAGAATCCAATGCTCAGTATTTTACGTACAGTAAATTAACTACTGTAAAACCTTGGAGTAAACCAATTCAGCAGTTTGAAGTGGAACCTAATTTTTATTCCGCGAAAAACTTACCCAACATTCCTGAAAGTTTCACGAACAGGATTACCGAATCAAAGTTTGATTTAGCGCAATCATATGTAAGTCGTAGTCTCCAATGCCAACTATCAAAAATTTCTAAATCCAAATTAAATTATGAAGTGAAATTTCTTCCATTGGAAACTCTTCAAACCTACGTAATAAATCATATGGTATCGTCCATACTTCAAAATGGATCTAATAGAAATGCATGCATTGATGATCAGCTTACACCGTTCTATATAAGAGCCAGTTTTAGAAAAGTGCACAATTTAAATCTGCCAAGTGTAATTTATACACTAAAATACCGTTTTATCAGTTGCGGCCGGTCTGAATACAAAGCTTTACCCTTTTATCAACTTGTTTCCAGTTTCCAATGGTCTTTGTGGGCCTCCATACTAATTGTATTTTTTATCGTCATCCCATTTACAATCACATATTTCCCTATAATTAAAATGGAAACAAATAGCCTACACAGAAATAGTGTTGATTTACTAATTTCTGTGAGCAAACTTGTGTTAGAGCAGGGCAACCCTTTTACTAGCTCTGTGCTACAGATGTATTCATTAAGATGGACTTTTGCTGCTCTATTTCTTGGGGCTCTTGTCCTAAGCAATGCGTACAAACGAGACAACATTTTGAAAATGATACAACCTCGAGCCAAAGTCCCATACGAATATTTCTCTCAGCTTGTTGCTCATTCGTTTAAAGTATACGTGAAAGCTTCGCGCATAACTTCGATGCACAATTGTGATGACATACTTATCAAATGCTTTGAAAACAATTTCGAAATGATTAATCCACATTATTATACTAACGAGTTTGTTAACGTTCGTTCAGATGTTATACAATTTGAAGGTACTGATTCACCATTCTTTGAAACTGTGTATAAAAATTCAGAAATAATTCCAAGTACAATGGCTTTAGGAAAAGTGTTCATGAATCAGGATGCGGTGTCATACTATCAAAACTATGCTATCATGAGAAAGCTTCTGATATGTAACCGAAGGGCTGCAGTGGTTTTGGATACATTTGCTCTTGAAATGGAAACTGTGTTAAGAGTTTATCACGCCAGTGAAAAAGTTTACGTTGGGAAGGAAGCTTTATTTCAAAGTGGCCTCTTTATCTCATTTTCTCCAAAAACCTTTTTTGGAACTCCGGTTCAAAATATTTTAAATAGATTTGCAGGCTTTAAACAGGCTGGATTTTTCCCAAGATGGAAACGACTTACTGACTGGTTGGCTAAGGTAAGGAAACCAAGACAAAGTATAGGACCAGATGAAACGACTGATTCGGCGTCTAGTAATATCCAGGCTAAGATGAGTGGTAATATTAGTGTGATTTTTGTGGTGATTGCAATTGGATTGGGATTTTGTATGGTGGAGTTTGTTTTGGAACGGTTTGTTATATTTTGGATCTTGAATCCCAGGATAGCATACTGGAAAATAAAGCAGCTGTGGGGAAAAATATTAATTTGTGTTAATAGGAGGAATAGCTTAGAACTCAACAGCTAAACATTGTAATTGTAAAATAAATAAATAAAATAAATATGCTTTATTGACATCTTGGTTCATGTTTCTAGCCAACGTTATAAATATTCGATTAATTTAGATGTTTGTTGATAAGTTATACTGATAAAAAACTCTAATCTACACCGGTAACAAATATGTTAGCCTGTATTCCAAATAGTTTAAAACAATTTATTGACATGTTTCAGAAAATTTACCCTATTCAAATTGCATCTCGCTCGTGTTGTTGACAACAAATACCTTTAATATATTTACCGAGTTTCGTATTTTTCCGGTTATCGAAATGGACACGAAGTTGTTGATGCAAAAGAAGTTTGTAGCATCGCATATTGGTATTGCGTCCACTGTGCACTATATTTTACGACGAAACAATATTATGGGACTGCAGGTGACAGTTTTCAAAAACTGGTCGAAATGAAATGTTCATATATACTAAATATAACACACAATTTTACACTGAAACATGTGCCACATTATTTTTAAGAAGGCATTTATACGTAAGAGTATAAACCGCTTATGCTAAGGACCTTCCATTAAGCATATTCAAATCGCAATAAGGGATGAGCAATAAAGAGCTTTAAAATTGTATAGTTTATTTGTTTATACCTGTTAGAATACAATCCCAACTTTAATCTTTATGGTACAGTTAGATTCTAAGAAAGCTCAATGAGCCTATTCAGATTAGGTTAAATTACTCGTTTTAAAATTTAATGAATATTACTTTGTTTTTGGGATCGATCCTTTTCTAGGTCGACCTTTTCATTCTCGCATTAAGAAGTTGTTACTTTTAGTTTTTATGAATAACGTGGATTCAATGTCTGGTTTAGTTAAGCATGCACCATTTGTACTTGAACAATATACTAAATATGTATGTATGCCTTATGAATGAATGCTGATGATGACTATGCTCATGTATGTATACGGCTCTTCTGAGCCACCACCATATAAACCATCGGATCTCTTTACTTTAAACACAGTACATTATGAATCGCTGTCGAGTTAACTACAGAAATATTTTACTTCCCCGCTATTTCATATCAATACCAAACACGTAAAGCATTTTAAAAGCTGTCTTGTGTTATAGTAGTACACAATAAAAAACATTTCATATTCAAAAATGCTAATAAAGTAATTTCCTGGTTTTGTTTTATACTTTTACTTTGTTGCAAACATCTTTTTTCTTTATTTAAATTCAAAATACCAAAATAATAAAGCTGTGATAGCTTTGTTTCCAACACGTAGACTATTTTATGGAAGAAAGAAAGAAAAAACTGCCAATCTAGATTTCTACACACCACATACCATATCCATGGGTCACCATCCGAGAAGGGACACTCTGGCGGATGTCTTTTCTATCACGACTTCAATCGCATTGTTGGCCGATTTCAAAATGCAACCAAACAATTGTAATGATGGATGACCAACCAAAAATGGTGGCCTTATAAAACAACATGTTTGGACTTCGACTAAAAGGAATTTATTATAAACGTTTTAATTCAAATCATATTTCCATTAGTTATGTATATATAGTTGGTAAGAAAAGGATGACTTTTTTTTGTAATCACAATTGCGTTGGGATTTTCTATGATTGCTTTTATTAAAGAAAGTGACTTCATATTTTGGATTTCAAATCAAAGACAAACTGTTTTACAGATTTATTGAGTGATTTTCTATATGATACCACATCTGAAGTTTTCTTTACCAAATATATTATATTTGGTCCTAATGTTTGATGTTAATTAACGCCATCCGCAACTCAAATATTAAAATAAACCCCGTAAAACTTTTAAATAGGATTCTCGAAAAAACAAAGTATTCATTTTAAAATTTTGGCCGAAATTACGTCAGGTTCGGTATCGATTACGTAATGTTTGGGGTCCAATACATAATGTTTATGATCGATTACGTAATGTTTGGGGTCAATGACGTAATGTTTGGGGTCGATTACGTAATGTCTGGGGTCGATTAATTTATGTTTGAGGTCGATAACTTAATGTTTGTGGTCATTTACGTAATGTTTGGGGTCGAAATTATCAAAACAATTATTAACTCAAACGTGTTCACGAAATCGTCGATTTCCAAGCAAAGGAAAAACATTCTATTTAATATTGGGGAGGGATACAATCAGCGTTAAAAATACTTATATTTTTATCCAATATTTTTCCCTGTAATTTCAATTTTTGACTTTTGTAGCTAGTAGTTTTAATATGAACCTGATTGTGATATATGTCATGAAAAATTGGTTTGAAATAAAGAAATACATACATACATACAAATAAAAAAGTTAGAGAGTATTCGGACGGACCGACTAAATGACAAATGGACGGACGGACACACGGAACTAACGAATACTTTACGTACATTGCATTTTCAATAGGATTTCAGGAATCCTGATAAGTGTCAAAGGACATAATCAATACATTATCGTATCTACGGACAAGAAAAGGATAATACTAAAAGAAATATATTTTTCGCTTAATATAGCTATTTTCTTAAAAAACATTAAAATTAAACATATATACCTGTCAGTATTAGCCCATGAAATGCCTTACCATGTCTACCATGCTGCCAAATGTATTACGATTCTTAGCATTGTAAACCTAGTGCGAAATAATGCCCAAAGACTACTTGCCGCAGGGCTAATATAATTCACCAAAAGGAAGTACAACCAAAATTTTAAACCTCGTAAATTCCCAGCCCATTTACATATATAAACATAAAATTGATCCAAATTTCTTCCTTATCCTCATCCTCACACCATGTTTTTCTATTCGTTGACAAAGTATGCTTAGAACTATAATTTAAAAAATGCCATAGAAAGCTAATGGATATACGTTAACACGTGTAAGGTAGTACTAACCAATTTTCAAATATAAAAACCAACGTAATTCCATGCTACCATGTCTTAGTTTATAAGCTTACAGTTTTTACTCTTGGCTGAAAACAATAACTATGCCCCAGTTCCAATTTACTAGTAGAAAAATTGTTTTCCTCAAGACAAAGCTTATGTAAAGTTTAATCATTTCAGTTAATGGTTTTTAAAGGCTTGGTTATGAATTTTTAAGAGATTACTTAGTCGTGTAATTTAAAAAAAAGCTATTCAGGTAGTTGAATAACTGGTTTTAAGTAAGTATCAATAGTTCGTATTAAGGCTTGCTTGGTAGCATACTAACCCAGTAGTTCAATATATGGTTATACAAATTAAAAAAAATACTGATAAAATATTACGTTTTATGAATGTATACTGTTTGGAAATTTTGAGGGAATTCAGAAATTAAACATTTTCTTGATCAAGACTAAATATTTTGTAACTAAGTTACAAAACTTTCGTCTATGGATTCAAAAACAAGCAAAATTGAAAACTTTGGTAGAAACGTATCTAGTGAATTAGAATAGTTAATAACTAACGTGATGAATTGGCAAGCAAATTGATTTAATTCTTATATCTTGCTATAAAATATCAAAATCTGCTATACTTTTTCCATAGATATATATTGCTCGAAACTGTTTCAATGTAAATTAGTTGTTCGTAATTGTCTTTAAATATTTGACTTGGTCTTGCAAAAATACTAAAGTTTTGTTAGTTTACATTGATTTATTTCAGAATGTTGAACCTTTATCCCTTACATTTACTAAACCTTACCAACTCACTATCCGTTTTTCAACATTGCACTGTCAACCTAATTTCAAACCAAATTTACACTAAAGCTACCCAAAACTATTTGCTAATTAGACCTACTTTTCTTATAGTTTCTTCTACACATCAGTATTACATAGACAAGAACAAGGGTCGCTTTTTCTGCAATCAAGACAGGGAAAACTTGTATATTGTGAACAAGACACAGTCAGAATTTAAATTCAGATCACAATCACATCTCCGGCTTACATGCAGTGTACTCGTAATCATTGACCTATTGCAGTGTTTTCAATGGGGACGGTTTCGGTCACTTCGAAAACCCAGAATCGTTGGCCCAGCTGGACCAACGTTTAAAACCTCTAAAACAATTGTAACAGATTCAATGTTCGATCCCATCTTATCAGTTTATGGAGATTCTTTACATGGTGGCAGACCCTTCATCAAAAGTAACTGGATCTGGATATACGTTCAAAAATACAAAGCTGTTAGTTCTTTTATGGCTTTGGATTCGTCAAATATGTTTTTCACCCTTGAACATGAAATTTCATTGCATCATCATCGGTTACCACGAATTTCACCCATCAAATTATTATATCAACTGGATACATCTGTAGTGGGTTCAGTAATTGTTCACAGAGTCCAAAATGTTTATTTAGCAAGTTACAGAAAAGCCCTGAAATCTCTTTTCAGTCTGCTTGAAAATATATGCAAAGTGCGTAGTTACGCAAAGGTAAAGTCAAATACCAACTGGGAATATTGTGTGAACGAAATTCTACTTGCATTTAGTCATTTGACCCTCACTCCAATTGACACAAGTAAATATTCAAACTTAATGTCACTTCTATTGTCCGTTGACGAGCCAGCTAAAGATTTGGTTGTATTTGTGTTTGGGCTGGCGAACTCTGACATTGGAAGTAAAGGCTGGATGGCAGAATACAGTTCAGAAATAATTGTAAATTCGTTGATGTTCAATTTACTGATCAATTCTTCAATATTTTATAGCGCAGATATTGCCGCAAATGATCAGCCTTTTCCCCAAGTTTTAATAAGGTCTAGTATTTTCGTCCATGGTGACTTATTCCACGAGAAGCCATTCCCTCTTTATTTCCTATCCTGTACAGTTCTAAAAAAATTGGATGGGCTCTCAATTAAAGATTTAGTGTCTGCCTTCCATTGGCAAACTTGGCTGACTCTGTTAAGCTTTGCAGTGATATGCGGCCTATTCCTTAATCAAACCAAAAGTAGATTGTTTCAAAAGGACATATTTCTAGGTCTAACATTTGCTTACAATTTGCTCATCTGCCAATCTTGCCCTGCTTTCAAAGCATGGAAGTGGTGTTTTGCACCCTGGCTCTTTGCAACCATAATATTCAGTTATAGTTACCAAGGTGAAAACATAAATAGACTTTGCAGATCATTAAAAAATAGACCCCTTTGATGAAATGTTGTCACACAATTTCTCCATTTATTCCCCTAGCATTCCCTTAGTTGTGGCTAAGATTAAACAGCTACCAAAATTTGTGCTTTCGCTATTATCTCCAACGGCAAGTTTATTGGGATCGGTAGCCGAGTCAAATGATAGAAGTGATCGTGCCTCTCTATCTGACGTCCTAAACACCAAAATAGAAATGCATTTACGTCTGCGTACTACTTCATTGTTTGAAAATGGAACAAAATCAACTCTGTTGGACTCCCTGGTAGCCACTGTTAAACGATTAATTGTCAAACCAAAGAATTTTAAAGAAGTTATTGATTTCTCTGAGCTTTCGTTTATGTTGTCCCAAATTAAAATATGCCAAAAACATGTACTCGTTGATTCGTATGACAATATTGCGAGTATGTTTGCTCAGTTGTATAAACTGGATGGCATCGTTGCTGAAAATTTACATATAAGTACTAATCCACTGGACAGGACATATCGTGAACTGGTATTTTATAAGTTTACTGTTGGTGGACACCAGTTGTCACTTCGTCTTTCTGAATTGGTTCATTCTGGACTGGTACAGCTCTGGGTTTCACAAACAAAGGAAAACTTACCGATAAATGTTTTAAACACTTTGAAGCAAAACAAGATAGCACAAAGTCGTTGGAGAGAACCTAAAAAACTTTCTCTCCGTGGAAATCTGGCTGTAGTTTTTTATATGCTACTTTCACTTCTCGCCATTCCCTGCTCCATATTTGTTCTGGAGATTGCAGGACCATTGACACATTTTGTATTGATAGTTGGTAAAAGGCTTTTTCTAAAGTGGCGAGAATATTTAAAATTAGGTTGCTCACGCATGATTTCCACTTTTGAGATACGCACAACAAAAGTCGACGTTTTATAACTTGTCGGAACGTTTGAAGAATGTCATTAGTTTCGTTTAACTTATTAATTTATCTATGCTATTTAAGTTTATTGATTATTTAGAAACCTAAACTGGGCCTTGCTTAGAGGACCAACTTGTTGTGTTCGGGTTTCAAATGAAGCTAAAAATTATATGCAAAAATAATGTAGTAGTTTATTGATCATACTCACAATCAGTAGAAGTACAACGGCCAACTAGATCATATTTCACATGTACAATACATAGTCCATTCATATTACAAACCATGTTCGTGGCTTAATATCTAGCGCTACTTTCCATATCTTACATAGCCCTAGGACATAATTCGAATGTTGAATCTTTTTCAGTCAATTTATTCTAAAAGACCAGATTGCAAGGACTTGTATGAAGTAAACCAAATCTGGTTTTGTCCCAATGTGCAAGTTTTATGCAAAGCTAAACAAATGAATTAGCATTTATGATTACTAACTGGATGTTAATTTTTAGTTGATCAACTTATTAAACTTATTTCTATTTCAACGCTTATTTCCGCCAAAATTAATACACTTCTCAACAAATAAAAGAATCCAACGAACTTGATTCGAATGCTCAAAGTTAATCTTGCCCAGTTTCAAATATGCACCCTCATAAAAGCGTGGCTTCCTTTAGCTATTAGCGGATAACATATTATACTTCAATGCAGTACAAAACTTGACAGGTTTACATATAGGAATTGGAAATCCAAGTTCAATTTAATTATCAAGTTCTACTGCTAAAAAATATGCTCACATGTATGTATATAGCACAGCTATGTTCCAAATGTCCATATCATATCGTTAATAGCCTATATAGCGGTATATATAAATTGGACAACCTATTACTCAAAAAAAATCAATTTTAAATAATTAACTTCGAATTAATTTCCTCTTTTTGTTTTTGGCTCGGGCTTTATAGTCAGCTTGTCTTCTTATTATTTTAACTTATGCTACAATACA
>JAQFZH010004827.1:0-11388 GCA_034695485.1 Entomobrya nivalis
TTATGCACAACATTTACACATTTTTATGCATTCTTATATATATGCTTTTAAGATAATGAAATTGACCTACCGAAAAATCTGCTAGTCAGAACTGCGTAGAAAAATTAAATCGCTCAAGTGGAAAAGTTGTAAATTTTAAAACTATTTGTTATTGATAATGATGATGCAACAATTTCCGGATTCGATACTCCAATAAGAACATTTAAAAGATAGGTTGATTAAAATATCAATATATCGAGACAAAATACTGTTAAGTATTATAAATCTGTAAATTTATGAAGTTTAACAGTAGCTTCCGCTAATAACCATACCGCTTCAAATATTTATTTTTTTTCACTGAAATATGCCAATAAAAATACATTAAAATTACATTGACAAGACCAACAGTTTCAGAGTTTTAGAATACATGCATAATGCATATTTATAAACTGACATGTTATATTTTGAACCAAAATGTGAATTCTCAAGCAAATGACTAATCCTTATTTATAGATAAACCTACCTAAAAACGTTTTTCAAATCGTTCAATACATTTCATAATGGAATTTTCATGTTGTTATTGTTTTTCGTGGACTAAGGGTTGTTGCACTCAATGCATCGGTTCTTCGTAGTTTGGAGAGAACTGCCGTAAATGTTTAGATCAAGTGACCAGTCATCCGTCAATCCTGTCCATTTCTTTCAACTGCTGCCACTATTGTTGATGTTGTTTGTGCATTGCTCTTTTCCTGTCATCGTTGTTTCGCTTTTCATTCACCACTGCATACTGTCATCCTACAATCCTACTGCATTAATATATTTTCCAATTCTTTTCGATACACAGCATTGACTCAACTGTTTCCTGTTTTCATTGTACTTTGCAACTGTTGTGTTTTTCCCGACAAGCTCTTCTTCCTCCGCTCTCTGGGATTCTGCCGCTGACATCACACAAAGAATATAATCAGAACGACGAAGATGATCATGAAGGCAGCACCATCAACACTAGTTTACTCTCAGATAACTATATACGTGAGAGTGAGATATATAAATGTAATATTATTCATATAAGAGAGCACTTTCTTTTGAAGCATAAAAACAGGCAATGTCCAGCCAATGTGTCATTCTGGGAATTCAAGTGGAAAACGGCCGCACTTAGTGCCAGCTCAAGAGGAAAGTTTTGTTCTCCACATATAACTGCTATAACGTGTCATACAAGTAAAGAAATTATAGAAAAGGGGAAACGATCCTCAGTTTCTTCTTAGTTAGAAGATATTATCATCGTTAAACTGGAATTCCCTCCCATCCCGTTTACGCGTGAACTGTATAAATTTTTCCTGCACATCAGAATTCTCCAAAGAACTCACTCAAGTCTCATCTGAACGTCACAACGCACTATAAAAAAATACTAGTGATCATCAGCATGAGTCAACGTGAACTTTTCTTCTTACCAAAAAAAGCGTCACAAAATTCAGTTCAGTTTGTTTAAGTCGTTGACAGACGATGAAAGATGAATTCGAATATGTCTTCGGAGATTATGGTCAACTGTAAATGATTCTATTAATCTGGGATGAGCGATTGAGTGGACAAGCAAAACTAAAACTCGTATGGGTGGTTATTCAACTCATCAGAATCCAATCTCATACCAACACACATTAAACATACCGTGATACCGGATCATGTATGAGAGTATAGTCTAAACTGAACACTTTCCTTATAGCAATAGCCGACCTTGATAAATGCGACATTCACATGGGTTGAGATTTATCACTATACCAAACCAGTCAAGTATTGAGAAAATCCAAAATTCCTCCACGAAATGCCAATTTTTCAAAAGGGATTCTCGGATTAAATAACTTCATTTCGTTTCGCTCACTCAGATTACCAGTTACTCAGTTAAACTTTTTCTGTAGGGGATATGGAAGGATTGTAAAAACGTTGACTATATCATGGACAAAAGCTCTTTTTTGTTGCTTTTCATTTGAGAATTCTCTAAGCTCATAGTGTAGTCAGTCAGCAACAACATTAGACAAGATGGCTTTTTCCATTGTTCTCAAGAGAGAAAATGAGAGGGAATGACTATATTAATGAAAATCTGACATGTTATGGGAATGAGTGTGACCCTCAGTCAGTTTGCTTTGCTGCTGGCTGAATATGCTATACAAATTAGGCATGTATATAATATAATACTATATCCACTATACCTATACACATACACACAAAAGATAGCATGAAATACTCATAAGTAGTGACCGTAAAGCTCATTAAAAGTGCTAATGCTTTTCAAAAGCTTATTAATAGTGTCTGCTGACATGAAAGATATTAGCTTTCTCCTTTTCTCTTGTATGGTCACTGCAGTCTGTGGCTCTTTGATTTCTGCTATTTGGAATAAAAGTAAACATGTATTTTTCCAGGGGTTCGAAGGGTCAAATTTGCTGTTAAAATAATTGAGTTACCTGCACCGTTTTTTGTAATGTTATTGTAATTTGTTCCCTTCTTTGTATCTATATACTGAGAATTAAATGTACGACCTGTGTACCGTGTTATTTGAATAGATACATCATATATCTGGAATTTTATAATGAGATACATGCATACATACTATTGAATTGAATAGTATGAATTACCATAATGAGATCATACCACCAGAGCATACAACTTGATCTGATCAAAATCAAAAGGTTAAGGTGAAAATATTCTGGTACTCGGGGTGTGTGCACAATAATTCACTGAAATACTGTAAGCATGAGATTTTGTACAAAACCTTTTCTAGGGGCATACATTCATATTCGTCGGTTTTGTAAAATTCTTTATAATTTATTAATGCTTCCCGTCCCTCAGAAAAGTAAAAGTACGTAGCTATAGGTGTCCTAGTTTTTGAATGATTATCATCAATACTATCATTAGCGATTTCATTACATTATAACGCCTTTATGAAACAATATTGGAAACAGTGTGTTCGGGAAAGAGAAAATAAAGGTAGGGATGTGGCTTTGTTATTTATATTAGTAATGGTACTACTACTAGAATCCTGGAATTAATTTTACTGTATCAAAGTTTTCTGAGTAAACTCATTCATATTTTTTAGGTATGCTGTGTGTATGTGCATTTGTTCCGAAAAGGAATATTTCATCGTCATTTCGAAATTACATGAACTTAGCTCATCATTCTGTTTTGCAGCCATCCACGTGTGTTTGGTCAATGTAATGCAATCTACTTTTGAGAGGCATAACTTTCCGTATATTATTATAAATAGCAGCAGTGCACCATCGCCGACATATTCATCATCATCAAGTCTTGCGGCTTTTATTCAACAAAAGTTTCCGAAACAAAATTGAATTTAGCACTGGACAGAGGTTTTATGACTGACCGACCATAGCTAGAAGCTTTTGTACTCGGCAGTACACAAAACTGGATTACATAGAAATACATTAATTTTGCCCCCGAGGAAGTCGGAAACCAGGTTCAGGTTCAAAAGCAAGTAACAAATAGTGAGTGAAATGGAGACGTGTATTCGTTTGATGCTTTATTCCTTTCACATATTTTTGTACCCGATTTCTGCAATATATGTACATAGATATATTTAATGTATAAAAGGGAAAAGATTGGAGGGGACAAGAATTACATTATTAATGATTGATGATGTGGTCGCTTTGAAGTCAGGACTTCAATCCAAGCAAGCATTTAAAAAACTCCAGCCTTCTTCATTATAAAAGGACACGTAATTGTACATTGATATTATACAACAGAGCCGTTTCATTTCTTGTGTCATCGCCTCTTGACACGGAACTTTGCTGAGCAATGACTTTACAAAGTTATGTATAACGGACACGTTAGAATTCCAGGAGAAACATTACATGGTATCATCTTAAGCGTCCCAGTATTATGGGAATTTTTGTTAAAATTAGCGTTCAAAAATAGTCGTTTGCGCTTGTAATTTTGTTTATGTTTCCTTTTGTTTTGGAACGATGGGCTATGTTATACTAGCGGCCATTCATGATATGGATAATGATTGACTTTCTTTCTACTCAATATATAAAATGAAAGAAAAAATACGCATACATGTATGTATTTATAAAAATCAAAAACACTGTTTGATCAAAATTGTTTACATTACAAATCCCTAAGCTTAGCTAGATACATACTATAGATGTAAAATAAATATATAGACTACATAAATAAAACCAAATTGAATTGCTTAAGTTGGCATTATCTCTTTTATACTGATATATTCTTTAAAAATTACAATATGCTGTTTGGAATTTGGAATGGAGTTAATAATTGGCTGAAAAGTTATAACGTTGTACTTTATATTTATTCGATTTCAACTGTTCTTTATCTCAAGCAATACGAAAGTAAACGATACAAACTCAAAAATATCTCAAATGCGAATAATACGTGCATACATCACATATTTACACAATAGTTAAACAACTTTTACATATTCAATAAGTTTTTCCCCACATTTAAAATACTGTGTATACGACACACATACATGCATATAAATAATAGAAGGTTGTTTCACTACATAAATATTGGCTAGTATGCAAACACCCTTGACAGAAGTTCGCAAGACTCATTCTGTTACTCAATGTGAAGTTTTTAATGAAGATGCTCTTGAGAGAAAGATTTATATTATTTTCCACAATGACGCTCCTTCCTTTTGGAAGTGAAAGGCTTTCCCCAAGCTACAGCAGACATGTACCCAACAAGCCAAGATAGTTCTCTCACGCACTTACACACACAGATGGGTTATGGCTTTTTGAGAAATTTATCGCCAACTTTTTTAACATGTTGTTCGAATAAATGCTACCACCACTACAACCACAAAATGATATTGTGTTTTAAATCAGAAGAAAGTAGCGCGGGTGTTCCACTTTCCTTTGTTTCGTTGATGTTGACTTGGTCTTCCATTTCCTCTTCTCATTCTCATACTTAACTTATCTTAGCTAAAAATATATTATTAAACCCCATCAGATATTTATATTGTCTCAAACTCCTTTTGTTATACACGTTACTCTGTAAATAAATAAGAGCTAAATGAATGACATAAACTTTAGTCGGCAAATGCCTATACATGCCACTATTCTTTAATTCTGCCAGTAACAAGTTTTCTGTCGAACCATTGTAATTTTAAAGTTGTTTCACTTTATTTATTTGCTTTCTCCTTGTACAGAACTATAAAAGTAGATATTAATATTGAAACTTTGTTGTCAACAAGCAGCATTGTTGCTTTATTCGTTACTATTAAGTTTACAACAAGTTTTTGCGCATTTAATCTTTATTTGACACTTTTGGATGTCTTTATGAGTTGTATGAGCACTTTTCGGGTATTCGTGACACGTAAATGCTATAAAATATTAATTAACTTTTGTGGATAAAGTTTTGGTGTTATTAAGGCTGCGACGGAATATTATCAAATTTCATCCTAAATGTAACAAAACAAATTTGTGGTTTTATTACAGCACCTGAGAAGGACATGGGAATCCATGTGTCGGAGAATCGTAGGGATGGCCGCGTTAATGTTTCCTGTTGGGCAACCAATGTGTATCCGGAACCAAGATTGATGCTATTTCGAGAAGATCAGATGTAAGTGTAAATTGCCAATTTTTTTCTTACCATTCTTTATATATTTCAGAACATTTCGTTTCAATAAATCCTCCTCTTCTGTACAAATGGAACCTATGCTAACATGGTTAGAAAATGCTAACAAACTGTTGATCAGGAGAACAGTTGAATCGATGAAAGTTACGAGGCCACCTGCCATTCTTTGAGATTACGCGTACATTTGACTTACATTAAACCATATATAAAAGCTTACATCAAAATTTTCTCTTCAATCATTGTAAATCGTAATCCAATTTTCATAATGTAACGCAGTCGAGACAGACAGGTCTGCTGGTTCATTCCACAGATGACATCCGTGTGGGGTGTTCCTTCTGTTCGTTCAACTGGCTCGTTTTCAATGTAATGCAGAATTTAGCTTTTCACCAAGGACGAAAGTAATGAGGCAGGAAAAAGGGGGTGCAATATCACAATATAATTTGATGGTTTTAAAATGATCTAATATTGTGTATTACCATTATTACAAGAAGATGGGAAATGAAAAGAAACGATGTACGAACTACGAACATGGTATTGTGTAGAATATATAAGAATAAGAAAATTCACAAAGTTGTCAAAATTGTCTTTGGAGAAATTATGCATTCCCTTTCCCTACCATCCCAGCTCATCATTTTGTAGCCGTAGCAGTAAATCTTGAAAGTATAAATAGTTCTCCCTAGTGTGCTTTCTGTGAAAAAGATGGATCCGAAAATAATAATTTTTATCCCTGTCTTTTACAAAATGATGTGACAAAAGAAATTTCAAATAACACACTCTTTCTTAAAGTAAGCTAAAGCTAAGTCAACACTGAAAATTTCAAAGCTGTTCGATATTTCGGAAACTTTGTTTCTTTACTCCTGGAGTTGAATTTTTAACAATCATCCACATCCACTACTATTCCATCCCCAAATACCAATAATGTCGACTAGTTTAATAACAAAGTAAAAAGAAGAATAGAAAAGGCAGGAAATACTTTTTGGGCAAATTTTCTTGCAGTTTCATTCCCACCACAGCATGCCTACGTAATATCATCGAAAGTAGCTCTTTTATTCTTTGGCTTCCCTCAGTCGATTCACTTTCTCTAGCTGTTCATCATCCTGCCTTAAATAATTCTCGAGGTTTTATCAAACTAAACATAAGAAGACCGTCGATCTTTTTTCTGCTTCACTCATAGCTCTTTTCTAATTCTTCCGTACTTACACAGTTCTCTTCTTTCTTTTATTTTTTCCAACGACATAATATTCTTATGAACCATTTTATTTTGAAATCTTTCTGTCTATCCCTTCCTCAGTCAGTTCCTTCACCAAAAAAATAAGAAGAATAAAAAAGTTTTCTTTCATTTGAAATACTGCAAGACTTTTCATCAACTTTTCTTCTTCGACGTCTTCCTGCACTTTACTTGAGCGAGAACCTTTCCCCCTCTTCCTCCATTGTGGCGCGATGGCGGCTGCTGCTGTTCTGTTGTTTTGTCCCCTTTTCACTTCTACCGGCTCTTTAGATGAGCTGTCCGGGTATTGTTGTTCCGGCTGGATGAGGTTGGCGGCGGCTGTAGTAGTTGTAGAGACTGACAGAACAAGTCAAAAACCATATTGGAATATGTGCAAGTTTGCAATGGTAATGTGATGGCACAGAAAATGTTGAAACCAAAGTCATTTTCAGTAAGGCCCTCTTTTGGGACAGATTGTCTTCGGTTTCTAGTTTTTTTATTCTGAAAAGGCATGCAATATTACGTAGTGTAATGGGATGTAATGTGACAAACATGAAACGTTGTGTTTTGCTTTGCTAGAATGTTTACAATGGATACTAAAATTAAAAACATTTCCCCATGAAAGGTCGTGTATTTTTTTGTATCTCTTTTGTTACATTTTAGGAACATTTGAAAAGAAGCATGTATAAAAAAACTTTGATTATGCCTATCAGTTGTGGCTGTCACACCGCAGTAACATACATTCACATTTAATACCAATAAAAATAGTCATATGACTTAAAACATACTGATTCAAATCATCGCATTCTTTTAATCCTGCATGAAACTGATTTGAACTCATACATTCCGTTTGAAATTTCGGTTTTGCTTTTTCAAAATATCCGCTAGTTGTATCTTTTCGTATCACTTACATATATACTTATTTGATAAAGGTTATAAAAAGGAATAAAAAAGTAAAAGGAAACTTGGATATTCCCCACAAATTTCCTTCTTACTTATACTTAGTCATCCACATAAACTCCGCATTTTATCCATCATCGACAGGAGAAAGCACTTACTCCTAAACAACTTTGCTGCTGCTCTTCCAACCAATTTTGACAATTCAAGGCTAGCCAATAACCATTTGAGCAGCAATATCGAAATGAAATAAAACCGAATGGAGCATGCAATCTTCCATAACGTAAAAGTTGATTTGGATTGGATCGTATTTTACATAAATTGGAGGATGGGGACAAGACTAGACTAGTCTGACGTAAGAGTTAAATCGAAAGGCAACGTCTACCGTCTACAATGGCAGAGTAAATCTCTCTTACTCTTTTGTCTTTCATGAGAAACATGAATTATGGGCATATTGACAGTACTTTTTATGTATGTGGCTCATTTCATTAGACAGTTTTCCAAAAGCACGCCCGTCAACTTAATTCTAATGATTTGTTGCTCCATCATTACAACCTATGATAAATATCATACTCAATTAGCGTAATTAAACTGCTTATTAAGGTTTCAGAAAGCATTAAAATAATAATTCTATAGTGTTTTTTCGGTAATAGTAGTCTTAACATAATTTTTTGTGGAATGTTACAGGGTAGACGATTTAATAGTAACAACCAAACTCATCAGAGGTGCCTATGACGTGAGTGCATATAAAATAATTGAAGATGCTAATCTTTCATCACTCGCTTCAGTGTACGAATGCGAACTAACGATACCAAACGCAAATTACGTGAAAAGACGAACCAAATTGTATGAGCCTGGTAAGTCCTAAAAATTATTGAGACACTTTTCAGAGCATCCTTGATTTATGTTGTTCGGTGGGACTTTGACTGTTGAAATTGACGTATGAATTCTATTTATGTAATAAAAAACATGAAAAAACAACCCTTACATTTTGTGATGTGATAATGATAACGATACCTTAATACCAACAAAGAACTTCAGTACGGTTAATATGCTTTAGGTCTTTTCTTCTTTCAGAATGTAATTAGTAAATTAATTAATCCCAGGCTTAGTCGAACGTAGATTTATTATGTTTTGCTATGGTTTCTACTAGAGGGACTCTTCATGAGAAGAAAGCAATACGAGTGGTACGGTCGAATACAACGTTGATCTGTATGCATCAACCAGGATACGTAGGTGTACACGTAGATACCTACTTCATTAATAACAATTTTGTTAATGCTTAGAATGTTAAGTCACGGAGAAAAGAAAGGAATATTGTATTCTTAGAAGTGTATTGTTTCAAAAATGAATCGAAGCGTTAAAGGCGTACTGTTGCCGGCTTATGTTTCTAGGAAAGTTGGATCCTAATCGTCCAGCGTAAAAAGCTTTTCCAGGAAAAGAAGGTTTTGCGTAGCCTAAAACTACAACCGACTAAATAAATGGATTTTTTAAAATAAGAAATAAATCGAAACGAGAGTACAATGTGTAGCAATAACAAAAAACATAAACACTTTCGGTAAATTTAAAAGACGAAATATAAAGACGTATAAATATGAAAGACGATGATGAGTAGTGGATGAGAAAATAACATGTTTCTGCTTTCTTTGTTTATGGATTAAACGAAAGGGAATAACAAAAGAAAGTGAGAATTCTATCATCAACCCGTGTACGCTTATTATCACTAAATAATCCCAGGAGAAAAACTCAGAGGCTTTCTTTTAATTTCTTGTTACTTCCCATTGTGCTGGAGAAAGTACATGGACAGTATTAAATACCATTCTTCCAGGAAGTGGAACACGTTTTGCATGCTTAAGTGTGTAGATGGTTAATGCTAAATGAAACGTTGAGTTATTTTATCCAAGGAAAGAAATTATCTGTGATGTATTTCTGTCTTTTAAGTATTTCCGTAATACGTAATAGAGTAGATACCGAATGTTTGCTGATTACCCAGAATAGAATGGTTTTCTTCGTTCAGTTGATTATATACGTGGTTTTTAAAACACTCACGTTCATCACTCTATAATTTCACTTACACCCACCCAAATAAGTACCTATTCACCGTTTCCAGTCAGTCCTACCGTTCCACGCTACTAATTAAACTTAATAGGCTATTCCGTTGATTAATGGACTACTTTTATATTTAATTACAGGGTCCTTGGAGCTCCGAGATGAAATGGCAATGGGTAAGTAAAAGAAAATAAGTATTCAGAATCAAACATGAAATTCTTCAAGATGAACTGTGCCCTAGTTGTATAAAATTACTTTTGCATAATTTATTTTCTATCCGAATGTCGTTAATTTAGCTTCAGTTTAGTTTTCCAAAAATTCAGTTTAGCAAGACAATTAGTTCTCACAAAGACGGTTGCATTCGATGTCAGTTTATAGCATTTTTAGAACAAATTATAAAGTACATATATAATATACTATGTATGTACATATGTATATCATTCACTATTTTGACATAATACAGTTATTTGATTATTTAGAACAACCTATCAAATAGTTGTCATTGAAAATCGAAATAATACCCCACAAAATTTGTAGTATATATGTACATTATGTATGTAGGCGTTTAGATGGGTACAGATTTTTTTAATAGACTGTAAAATTCATCATCAAATATTCGCATTAGATCTAGAAAAATGATATTAAAAAAACTTTAATAGCACTTTGAAAAGCTTTCAGCCTAGCACTTGGACATTCAAATTTTTTTCCAGAGATGTATTTGAATCTTTTACATTTTATTCCGTTTTAAAAAGTAACTAACCTTTCATACATCGTTTTGTTTTACAAAATGAGTAATTTTTTTATTTATGTATTTACAGGTAGTGGTTGTCTGTCCACCAGGGAGTTTTTTAATACATCTGTTTTTTATTTTTGGATTCTTTTGGTAATCACACTGACATTTAGTATGACCTCTGCTGCTGTACTACTTCAAGAAGTTGCTCCTACATCATCATCCTTGTTATTTTTCTGCCTGTGACTTTTTATTTCTAAATAAAATATATGTTAAATTTACAGATGAAAGATTAGCCGTTGAACACAACATCTCTATTGATAACGGTTAAACCTTATGCTATAACAATGCAACATCGTTGTGCTAACTTGTTTCTATACTTGTGTTATGAAATAAAATAATTTCAATGTTTTATATTCTTTACACCAAATATACCAACAAATATTTACCATTTCTGTACTTATTCCTCGTAACTTTGGACAATTAAATTTTGTGCTTCTTACTACATTTAACATTAATCAGTTTTACAGGGCCAAATATTTAAAAACAAAGTTACATATATATATAATTGTAGGCTTGGTATATGCCTATATAAAAATCTTGATACTACAAAGCCCACCAATAACATTACTCTCAAATCAAAAAAGTGAAATTCCTAAAGTATCCGACAATCCCAAGAGTTTCTATTTAAAGCGAAAATACGAAATAGTATTACTAAAAGTAATGTCTCAATGTTTCAACAACTACTATACCGATTGAATATGCATAATAATTTGCAACTTTAACAAATAAAACACAAATTAATTGCTATTAAAGTCAACAGTTAATATATCCGCTAAAATAGAATGGTTTGCCATTCTCAGTCAATTCTCCTTAAGTTAGTCTTCACAAAGTTAAGTGTAGTAAAAGTTATACAGGTAAACTATTC
>JAQFZH010004828.1:0-11385 GCA_034695485.1 Entomobrya nivalis
TTACCCAGAGGCTACCCTCGATGAGGGCAACCGTTGACCAAAATTTCAAGTCTGTACCACACAGCGAATTTTTTCACTATTTAAATAGCCATGGATCTGTTCATTAACTACATCTTACGCGATTTCATCGCTGTCGGTAGTTAATAAAATGGTAATAGGCTTTGATAGCGTAGAACAAAACTTCTTAATTAATTGTCTAGGAACCTAGTATTTATAGTGTACCACACATCTGTGGACGGTTTACATTTTTCAAAACATTTAGTAAATAATACACTGTAACATGCGATATTGTGTTTTTCGAGCTTTGCAGAAGAGAGAGGAGTTGACTATTATTCCGCACGGGGGAACTGGAAACGCAGTATTGTATTAGAACTCCGCAATTCCATAATATGGAAGCGAGCTGTCAATGATCGAGAAATTATAATCGCCGGGCTTTTGAATAATTTAACGATGGAAAGGTTGCTTTAGAATCCAAATGACCATGAACGAGTTATTTCACTTCGTTCGCCAACACTAACAATATGGGAAACCACAGAGCAAGCATATGTTTACTTACTACAGAATTCTGGAATACTACCGGAAAAGCAGGAATATTATGCTGCGACAAACGATTTTGTCTGTATTGGACCAAGCGACATTTACCAACTCGTCTGTGGAACGTCAGTATTATCAAGTACCAAATACCCGGGGGATAGTTAAAGTGGAAAGGATGAAAAATTGATTCCGATGCTGACAAACCAGAAAATGATAATTAAGTGAAAAGGATGCTTGCAGATTATGAAAATACTCTTAACTTACAAGTTGAAGATTCAATGAAATCGTAGATCGTATTGTCAATTATTTTAAATTGATTTCTTTGTTACACTTAAATTCAGACAGTTATTATTTGTAAAACCCGATTTGTCATTTGATTCGGTTTCAAAAGTTTAATTCGATTATTGGAATAAAACTAATATCCCAGAAACTAATCTTTAAGTTTCTGGGAAACTTAACACTGAAGAACTTTTCTGCTCCTGCAGTTAAATATGATGTTTCTTGATTGACAACTGGATAAAGACTGATCGGAAGATCTGATCTGATGAAAGAATGAAAAATTGACTATTCGAGATATGTGTCAGTATCCCGTGCATTTTCATAAGGAAACATGGCTTATCTATCTTCCTATCATATGTACAGTATGGTTTGATAATGAACAAATTGTGTCAAAGTGCTTGGCACAAAATGGCATTGGAATGTGTGCACAGGTGTGCGGATGCATGAATGCATGTTAGCAAAGACCAATCAAATGATACCACCACCATCGCGCAACTTATCATTTTTTGCTTTATGATATAGATGCATACTCTATGTAAAGATAATATTTACGTCATTGGACACTTGTCCACATGAGGTTCCGTTAAAACTTTCAGGCACAAAACTTATAAAAGTATAATCGGTTTCGCAAGATTTGGAGAAACCTTTTTATACATATATTGGTGCATTTTCTTTCGAATTATTACAATTTTTAATATCTGAAACAGTCTTAAGTGTTTCCTGGGTGTTTTTAATTTTCAGTTTGTACTCTGGATTTTCTATTTCGTAGTTCTTGCAATAATGATCTATTTCATTGGATAAAAGTTTTACATCCGAGGATGACTTTTCTAATATATTTTTGTAAAGTAAATTACAAATTTCTTGTTGTTCCTCAACCACTTTACCATTTTCGTCTAATAATTTTGTAATGGTTAGCTGGCGGTCTTTCTGAAATTTGTGATTTCGTTAAAAACATTTCAAACATTTATAGAATTTTTACTCGCATCAAAGTTACTTATAATATACCTTTTTCTTTCGTATTTGAGCATGTTGGTGACTTTGTTTTTTACCTTGTTATGAAGTTTTATATTTTCATTTCTTGGATCATCTCTATTTTTTTCAAGATGATCACGTTTTTTACTTAGTTCTTTAACTGTAGAGTTATACCATGGTATATCATAACCCTTAATTGACCTACGTTTAATTGGTGAATATTGGTCAAGTTACACAAGAACTTGTTTTTCAAAAAACGTTGCATTGCGTCGAAGTGTTTTTGAGTTCTGGACAAAGCTCCAGCCTACTTTTAAAATGGCCTTGTCAAAATTGTTTTCATTTACCTGTATGAATGATCTGAACTCTACTAGTTTTGGAGGTTCCATTTTTACTTTTTTTAAACAATATAAACTAAAAAGTGGTCAGGAGCAGCAGAAGTGAATACACCGCAGGTGTATTTTCCTTGGTTTTGTGCGTGAATATGAACTGTTTGAGATTTCATAATTTCGCATGAATGATTAAAACGAATTGCAATTCGTGTCGGGAAATTTTTTTTGTGTTAAATTGTACCCTCCAGTTATGCTTAGTATTTTATATCTAGCAGTTGATTATTGTTAAAATCCCTCATTCTTCGTTATTTCGGTTTTTTCAATGTTAGTGCATTACCTACTTTTTAAAAGTAATTAAAAAATCTCATCAACCAAATCTGGTGGGCAGTAAACTATGCACATAATTGTCTTTTTCAAACCTTGTATGTTTATACATAGAGTAGTAATTTCTACATTTTTTGGTCTATTTTCTGGAAGTTCGATTTCTTGCACTGCACCTTCTCTGTCAATTCTATCATACCGTAAAAAAATATAAGATTTTATTTTAAACTCTTTTGAACATGATCTGAATTCCTTCAATTTAGTTTCGGTAACCTCTAAGACTAGAATATTGTTTTCATTAGTTAGCATTAACTCATTAAGTCATTAACTTCTGCAAAGTTGGAACACGCGGAGTATACTTTTGTGTAGTCTCCATTGGCAACAGTGAGTCCTGGCTCATGATTATGACAATCTGACGATAGTAGTAGTTCATATAGCTGTCTCTGCTGGTCTTGTGACGCGTCAGCATCATGATTGTCATTTGAGGTTGTGTCTTGGTCCATGTTTCGCATTAGAAAAAAGTCTAAGATAAGTAAAACTCTTAGTAAACTCTTAATAGTAAAATTACATGGGACTGTCTTCCATATTGTCGAGTGTTATATTTTTATAGCCACACTCAAAGCTATATTTTATAGGATTTGTACCGACGTATTGGATAACGCCAATAATACTAACTGATATCTTGTTTTTTAATCAGGCCAATTTTTACAAGTTGCACTTTCCATGGTGGAATCATGGTCTACCAACCGAAGCGGAGATGGTCCGATTAGTTTCAACTTGCAGAACAGATTAATACCCACAATAGCACACATGAAAACAGCAAATAGATGGATTAAAACAAAGCCTAATATCATTACCAAGAGAAGCATAGCATATGATGCCACAACAGGGAAATCTACATCTGACTCGTCTCTTTTAAGAAAATTTGTTTGTTCTCTTTTGTTTGTTCAGAAACGTTTATGTACCGAATAACTCATGACATGATAGTTTCAGATGTTCATGTACTTGTCCTCAATTTTTGTTAGAATAAGTGTGAATGCATGCATTAGGTCTATATAATTTATTAGAAAAAATAGATTTTCCACCTGAAGCAGTTACTGGAGGACTGAGTAGACGGAAAAGGCCTGAACGCCAAAAAAAAGCTTGGAACTTCGTTAATGAGAGATAAAGCGAGATTTTATTAAATGTATTCTGAAATACTATTTTTTAATTAAGTTTTGACTTTTTGACTTGTGTAAAATAAATATTCATTTTACAAGAAGATACATTTTATGCATTATTTTGCTGACCGGATGATAATTCAATTGATGCACTCTTCTAAGTAGACGATAATTTTTATGCACGCTTTTTCAGATTAGATGATAAATACATGCTTTTTCACGAAAGTAATTAAACTCGTAAACAAGAGAAAAGAGTTAATCTGGTTAGCACAATAATTTCCTGCCCTTTTTAAAAGGATGCAATTGCTCCGACAATAATATTCATATTGGCTTACATATTGTCGAGTGTTATATTTTTATAGCCACACTCAAAGCTATATTTTATAGGGGCATAGTCGCTTCTGAAATGCCAACAGCAAGACCCTCTGATTTGTGTTGATGGGATGTATGTAGACCATCCAGTGTTTGATGATTTTGCTTATGCAAATTAGTTGATGATTGTGGGTGTATCCTCGCCATATATATTGGGCAAATAAACTGCTACTTGAAAAACTTTTTCAAGGATTTTTCTTTATTTTTGTAATTTTAGTGCACAAATTCTATTTTACTTTGATGCCAAAAGCTGCTGTGCGAAAGGCCCCTACCCTTCCGTTCACTTACCTCTGCCTTATCCTCTACCCCCTTGTTTACTTACCCACTCGACCAGTTAACCCCCCGCCCTGTTAACCCATTCAGTCTATTACTCCCCCCACACACACTTAACGTTCTCCCATTCAACTTCTTCACAGTTATAGTTCAAATTAAAGTATCGATAGTATTCCAAAATGTTGGCAGATTCTCATTTCGTGAATTTCGTAATTATACCATATATTATAGGTGGTCTGGCGATCGCTGTAAAATTCATGGAGCCATCATAACAAACTAGAGTATGAGATTCCATATAAGATTTGAAAAATTGTCCCCATTCAAGCTTCTCCTCCCAAAGTTATTCCCCTGTTTTCATCTTGTTATGTTACCCCCCCCCCCACACAGTGGTAACATTGCACACCCATGTTACTGGGGTATACCGGGGGGTTACATAACAAGTGGAGGTGTGGCTACGATGGTGCAAATTTCTATGGTAGAATTAACGCACCCAAATCCTGACGGGTTTGAATTGTATATACATGAAACCCTTATCAATATATTAGGGTTGAGTTCACAAGGTTTTTGGGTAAAAGAGTATGAAAGTGACATTGAAATTGAAGCCTACTGCACTATTAAATCAAATCCTAGGGAAGCCAGATTTGCCCGATTTGGTTGCAATGATACACGAAAAACTTACCACCAACTGAGAAATTCATAAAATATTTAATAACTCCTGCTCTTAATTCGATTATGATCACTTTAGAAGAGTTCGGACCGACTTGGGAATCGGTGACCTACTATTGATATTCGGGCAGTACAAACTGATGGTGGGCTCTTACTTTTTCATTATAAAAATTGTCAACAAAACAAATTTAAAAAAGTTTAGAGGTTTACCTAAACCTTTAAGTTTAGAAAAACCCACGTTGTCAAAAGTATAGTCGACATTGCCAACCTAAAAAAATTCTACTTATTAAGCGAGACTTCCAAAACACCCGAAGTTCCTTCACTTAAATGTAAATAGACTTAAATCAAGATTTGAAGACGTCTGTCATCTACCTACCAACGAAAATAACAATATTGCCTGTGGGATAAGTGAGACCAAATTACGTGGTAATGACTGCACAAATTAATGAAATATATCGGGGTAAAGTTTTATACGAAAAGATTTGCACAAATTTAGCACATGGTTGTCTAAGATTTGGTGTGACTATACCAAAACAAATCTAGATCACATTCCGTGTCAAATAGGTGGAAGACCTGAAAACATTGAATTCTTTTTCAGATGTAAGAAATGGAGAACGGTTCAATTATATTTGTATGCAATATTGTCTGATGTTTGACATGGAGTTGTTGAAGTCAGCTTAATTGGTTTTAAAGTAGATTCTCTTGTAAAAATTAAAATATATATTCACAAATACAATGTAATTTGTGTGTGCAAATTTAGATTTTTAGACCTGTAAAGCACTTTAGAGAGACGAATTAACGTGTAAATTATTGCAAAACAAAATCAATTTTCCCTGAATAACAGATCACAGGGGCTATTGATTCATAATAATCGTCTTCAGGGATGCTCCTACAAAAATTTTAATAAAAAATGATTCGTTTTTCAGGGACCAATAATTGTATGCCGATATTATAACATTGGACTCTGCGGTTGAAACAGTTTCCGGAAAACGCATTGGAATAATTGAATTGGGCTGGAGTGATTCATGACGCTGCGAAATCACTTCAGGGCTATAGAAAACGTTGACAGGCTCCATATCCCTCTTTTCTGTGAAATACAATTTACAATATATTTTCTGATTTTATTTGGCCCTTTATGGGATCTCTTAGATATAAGCGGTAGTATATATAAGTGCAAGGGTTATTGCATCTTATACTTTTATGGCACTGTGAGGTGATAATTATTATTTGAGGTGATTCTGATTCTTCTTCATCTAATCCCATATTACTTTCAATCTGAATACCACAATCATCGGTGGAGATAACTTCACCAACACCGTTGGTCAAAATTGAGAGCAGCAAATCTTGGGAAATAATATCACCGACAATCCCGATTGTTTAGTATTTTGTGGACTACGGACCATATTTGAAATTGATGTGGAAATGAAAAAAAATAGAAAACTCGCAAGAACAGAAAAAACAACCTTATCATGCGAAGATCTAATTGTAATTAACAGGGGATTTTATTTGCAACGGAAGAAATGGGCGCCTCAAAATCATTTGTGATCATGTTTCGTTGAAATTAACCGTTGACTATAGTGTTAGCCAAAGATGTTAAGATGTGAATTGAGTTGAAATTATCAGGCATTTATGCAAAAGTCCAAAGTCATGATATGATACAGATTATAGGTCGACAGCTGTAACGAAATGGATGGATCCCTAATCTGTAAAATAAGTAATTAAGCATGTCGTCAAATAAATCATGGAAGAAAATGAAGAACCCTGATCATTTATCATTGGATCCTTTAGGTATATGTAATCTTATGTTTAAATACAGTCTCCTAGATTTGCAAGTTCTCTGACTAATTTATTCAAAAAAATCTTTAGCAGGTAATATACCACAACGAATGAAAAAAACTCGTATTGTACCGATAACAAAACTAAATAATGCTTTTAGTCCAAATGACACCAGGCCAGCTATGAAACATTTATGCGATCATTAGAGCAATGCTCGGAGAACACTAGGGGCAAAAATTAGGCCTTCGGCGAAAATGTTCGGCAAGACAAACACGTTCGCGTGCAAAATAAAGTTCGCCACAGAAACCACGTTCGCAAAAAAACGTTCGCCAACGAAAACGCATTCCCCACACAAAAAACGTTCGCCAACGATAACACGTTCACCGGAACAAAACTTTCCACTTACGAAAAACCGTTTTCTAGCATAAATGAGCTCGCCAGGAAAAATTGGTTGCCAGCGAAATATTTGACAAAGAAACCAGTTTTCGCTGAAACAATTGGTTCCAAAAAGCATTTTGTCATATTTATTTACCGGTCGCTGATATTTACAAATCACAGAAGCATTCGCCAAGAGAATGAATAAAAAAAATTCACGTATTTTTCTGGCGTAAAATCGTTCGCTGGTAAAAATGTTTAAATAAATTAAAATGTGGTATTTTTATTTCCAATTGTTGGCATTTTTAGATCACAGGTCTTTTCGCCGAATACATTTCTCTAAAACGCGAGTTTGCTCTCAAGAACGTAGATCACTGCTTGTATTGACATTTGGTTCGCTGTAAGACAAAATAACAAAATAACTTGCAGGTCAATTTTTAACTGTAAGCAACTTATTAATGAAAATTCAATTTTCGGTAGAAAGTCAATTTCAAGAATGTTTGTATGATGTTATCACTGTTATCAATGTCTTGCTTAAAGCTTACCGTGACATTAAATATTGATGATTATCAGAAAAAAAACATCAAGATAATAAATAATTTTATTAATTCACAATATATTTTTCCATGAGAACTCGTTTGGTGTGGTAACATTAAGTTGGATCAGAAAGAATTGAAACTGTTCTTTTACCGATGCAATAACATTTACATTCGATGCTTTCCAATAACATAATTAAAACCTTCCATATTATCGAGTAGAAAGTTGACAAATAATGCTTTAACATTGCCAGACTTGCGGAGAAATATTCCAATAATTTTACATAAGGTTTCGTATTAGTATGAACAGTTTTAGACATTTCGAAAGTCTTTAAAATCGTAGACATGAAGATACTCATAAATTAACACATTAGTTATAAATCAATTATTGTGGTTTACAGTTTCACAGATGTTTAAAATATTATGCAAAAGTTTCAAAAAATTTGAACAAATATTTTTAATCAAAACTCAAGGAAATCGGACATACACTATCTCAAATAATACATCGTCACTTCGCCCCTAACTTTTTAAAATAAAATAATACTAAACAGCAATTAATTTCAAAACAGATATTGTTTTATGGTAGCCTAGTTATTAGTGTACACACTGTACTACACAGCTTCTGAAATAGCTTAGTCTTTATGGTTCTAAAAATTTATGCAAATTAATTTTCAAAATTAGACACCAAAAAATACTTCGGCAGTTCATGAATGAATTAAAAACTAAACCAAACAATGGTAGTAATTAACAAGCTAGTAGCGCGTAGGACCTCCCCTAGACTCCATGACTGCTCCCAGTACCCCAAAGATGTTCGATGGGGTTCAAGTCTGGTGATTGGGGAGGCCATTCTAGGACTTCAATCTTGCGGGATTTAAAAAACTCCTTTGCCTTTCGCGATGTATGCTTCGGGTCGTTATCTTGCTGGAGGATGTAACGTCGCCCTAATCCCAGTTTAAGCACAGATGGCTTCAAATTTTCGTCCAGTAAGTTGGTATAGACTTCAGCATTCATTTTTGAATCGATAAAGTCCAGAGTTCCCACTCCTGCATGGCTCATAGACCCCCACACCATAATGGACCCACCTCCGTGCTTCACGGTAGGCATGATGTTCCTGGTCTTCAGAGCTTCCCCGGGTTTTCGCCATACTTTTCTGCATCCATATGAGCCAAAAAGGTTAATTTTTGTCTCATCCGACCACAAGACACGCTTCCAGAACTCCATGGGCTTATTCGCGTGTTTCCGAGCAAATTGAAGTCGCTTCTTCTTGTTGATCTTGGAAGTTAAAGGCTTCTTCCTTGGTACTCCCTCTCGATGGATGATATTTCGAACAGTTTGGCTGCTCACGACTTTTGAATATTCTTTTTCAATTATTTTGTGAAGTTTTGGGGCACTGACAAAGGGATCCTGCTTTGCTTTTTGAACAATTTCCCGCGTTTCTCGAACAAAAAAAGTAGGTTTACGTCTCCTACCCTTCTTATCTGCAACGCTTCCCGTCTCTTGATACCGTTTGACAATACTTTGAATAGTAGTTCTTGGTAAGTTGAACCTCCTGGATAACGCTGTGAATGACTGCTGCCAGTTTTCCTTGTCCTCCCAGGCGTTTACAACCAGGTCAAGGACGCCAACTGAGGTTACATGATAGTTCCTTTTCGTTGTAGCACTAAACAAAATAAACTATATTTTTTGCACCAAATTGTAAACATATTATAGAGAAAAATATGGGGAACACGTTTATGTTTAAATTAATTATAAAACATAAATTTAACTGAAATTAAATAACCTTAAATAAAAACTGCCGATGTATTTTTTGGGGTAAAAATTTGCCATCATATGAAAAACATAATATTTCAGTACAATAGTAACATATTTCTATCAATTTGATGATGTTGATGACTACTCCAACAATTTCTGAACAAACTAGTGTTTACACTTTTTAGACAAAATGAAATACCGCGCTAGGAAGCGCCATTAATGATTAGCGCGCTCTATCGCCGAAGTATGCTTTGAGATAGTGTATTATTTGGGTTTACATAAATACCTAATCAATCAAGCGACAATCAAAACTAACAAATCTTGTAATATTCCATTAAAACTCCAGTATATGGATCTGCTTGTACCTGAATGTATTACCATCAATAAACGTGCCCTTATTTTTTTGTAAACATTAACTTTATTTATTAGAACGTTTCCGGAAAAAGTTTTAAAAAGGGTTGTTTCGTCCTTGTCTCCTTATTGCGGTTCTTTTGCATCAACCATTGGAGTTGAATTATTACTACATACAGGTGTTTTTACCGTAATACATTGTGTCAAAAAGTTTCTCAGTATAGTTTTTTTTAACTATTATTAAAATCGAAAGTGTTGCTTGACTTATGTTTTTGGAGTACTAAATTCCTAACTGGTTGCCTTTTCTCACATCGATGAAATAACTTTTTGGGCAAAATTGATTGAACTTCTTCAATATGTTATCCTAAGTTTCGGTGGTAAATAATCCTGAATATTTCAAATACATTTGTTTAACAATTGCCTGCATATTAAGAGAAAATATGAATGAATTCATAAAATATTTAATATTTGAAAACATTAAAACAAATAAATAGAAACGCTTTTAATTCTATGCGGAACGTTCTTTTATGATTGAAAACTGCATAGTAATATAATGTGCAAATAATGTAAAATGTTTGAAATACTTACACGTTGTTACACATGTTAGTAGTTATATTTTGCTGGTAATAAAGATCTAAACTAAATCAAACTAAACTTAATTAATAATTTCGATAATCACAAGCTACGGTATTTGAACCAGTGTGGCGATTGTTTTTGAAAATTTTATTTTGTATACTTAAGAAAGTTTATATTTTTAGATATTTGTCAAGTATGCTTTTTGAGCAATACCTTTAAGTTATTTTGTGTAAAAAATTTAACTCTCACTAGTCTGTACAATGGGAGTATACTTTAAACGTTTTTACACTAGTTCACCAAAAGAAACAAATATTATTTTATTTTGACTTTCAAAAAATACATTTTTTTAATTTCTGTAGCTTTATAAACACAATGCCAATTAATGTAATATTTTGAACAAAAACATAATGCGGAAACGTATTTAATTTTTTAAATTTGAAAAACAAATCGATATCTTAAACAGTCTAATTTTACATTTTAAATCATTATAATTGCAATAACAAATATATAATTAAATAAATTGAGGTTTATTGTCATTAAGTTTCCTCGAGAGGAAAATTACACAAGCATGACATGAAGTACTTGTTTAGTTTACATATTTTTAAGTAAATTTAGCAATAACATTATCAATAATATAATCTATACAAATTAAGTCATCATTTATATAATTATTTGAGTCATTGTTATCATTGTCTTTGATTTGTAGCATTAGAAGATGAGAAAACTGCATAGAAATATTTTTGTAACATTTTGACAGCACTTTCTCATACTATTTAGAGAATGTGAAATGCTGATCTAAAACAGTACCAAGAATTTTGAGCGAATTCACTCTGTGTACAGTCCATAGTACTATATGGGTTGAGTGAGCATACGCTCATTTTATATATTCTTTCATTCTGGTCATAAAAAATATAATATATATAACCAGATAAAATAAGAAAATAAAGAGTTTGACGGAGGGTTGACAGGTCAGTATGCAAATTTCTTATTCATCGTCCAGCTACAAAAACAAAAAAAGGATTTCTTCCTTCAACTTCCGTCCGGGTTTTATACACAAGAGTGTATACCTGCCGTGAATGAAAAAAGGAAATGCACATGCGATATATGCGTACG
>JAQFZH010004829.1:0-11383 GCA_034695485.1 Entomobrya nivalis
TGCGGTTTTTTGGACAAATATCTCTGGAAAACATCGTGGGATTTGACTGATCAGTATAATTTGCTGAACACTTATCGGAAATACTGTGCTGCGTCAATTGGGCCATTCCAGGAAAAGGTTTCTTGCAAAATTCACAACAAACATTTATGTAGTCTTCAGACTCATTTTCCTCAGTGGATTGTACTGCCGTCGTGTTGAAATCTTCCTCTGTTAAATATTCATCCTCATCAATATCATCATTAGCAGCTGTATGTTCAACCTTAACTTGGGCAAATGCTGCATTAAGTTACCTACAAAAAGACAATCAAGATAAATAATTTTAAAATGTGCATTAATTAATTGGAGTTTTTTTTATTTAATTCTAAGAAGTCTTCTTACACTTCTTCATTATCTTCTCTGTCAGCATCTTCATTTATTGGAGTTGCTTCGTCAAAATTATCGTCTGATGACAAATGGTTATCGTTATTGCCCTCAGTGGGGCCAGAAATCCTTGTAATTTCAACTTGTTCATCGGAATCATCTTCCAAACTTTGTTTCTTGTCCCTTACCTTTTTTATATTTCTCTCTGATATTGATTTCTTATCCATTTCCTTCCCATGTCCATACTGTCTCTTCAAATGAATCTTTCGAAACTGGAAGTGGGGTTGAGAGTTTTGTTTCCGGCATTGAGCTTAAATAAATCATATAAAAATATAAAAAGCATTTTAATTAATTTCACTAAAAATATTTTTGTTAAAGGTTTTTGTATTGAGTATTTTTTCAACATGTGAATTACCTGCTTTGAGAACATTGTGTCTAAAGTCTCGAATGACCTTTTGGCTAGCAGCTATGTTATTTCCCGTGTCATCTTGGAAATGTTCCTCCAAAGCTGGCACTTTATTAGCGAAATTTATTTTCTCTATAAGCTTATCCAATTTCAAATCCAACTGCAGCTCTAATCTTTTTATTTGATTGTATATTTCACAAAGCTGTGTAATAATTGCATCGCAGTTACTGCAGTAATTTAGCAGCTTATAATTCTCACTAAACCCTGTCAAAAGTTGATCTTCATCTATGCGCACATTTTGATCACTGGTACCTCTATTTAGTACTTTTGCTAATTTTTTAACACTTTCCAATAATCCATCAGTGGCAACAAGAGAGAATTCTGTGCTTTTATAACAAAACAAACAAAATCCTGATGATCTTGCAGTCATGGCCATTTTAAAGCCAAAGCCGGTAGCTTTTACACTAATAAATATATCGATAATGGCGTCAATGAATTAACTTTTATTTTTTATTATTTGTGGAATGTAAACAAAACATAACAGGCAGATTTGAGCTACGCTGAACCAAGTCAGCATGTACTAATTTTATGTGTTTGAGGAGAGATGAAACTTGTTTACAGAAACGACAAACGACAACTCAGCTGTCTTTTTTTCTTTTTAGGAGCATCGCATCGGCTTTGACGTCAAAGACAGAGATGTACCCGTAATTATGGATTGGTGTGGTGTAAAAGCCGTATTGCAGTGGCTTGGTCTTTCTTAGACATTATTAAAAATGAAGCACATAATATGTTAAATGTATTTTAAGTGTAATGATTGTGTACATGACTTTATAAAAATGCATACATTTTTAATGAAAAATTTACAATATAAGTATACACTTTTAAAAAAATGTTGTCATGTATGTATTACCAAAATATACCGGTTGCTATTTATTTACTTCCCAGATATACAACAGACAGTCGCACAAAATTAAACGCAATGTTATTTTGCTTTATGAGGAAGTTGAATTATCGCTCATCTTTTTTTAATGGTTGTGTTAGAAAATTATTTTGTTGGCGTAAAACGAAGCAACAAATTTTCATTACAAAACTACAAAATATATTTACAAAGTGAAACCAATTATCGCTAGATACATAACTTATCTTATTAATATTTATCAAATTGCAGTAAAGAAATTAAGTAAGGAGTCGAATGCAAAAACAAAAAACAATGTATACACTTAATTAACTCTTAATTGTTACTGGACTGGAACGTAGCATGCATATAATTTATTACAACATCGATTATATCGAAATTCAATGTTGGCTAACATTTCAGTGCCATAATTCAAGTTTAACTTATTTAACTTTATACTTCATATTTCATCACAAAAGCTTCATTTTCCACAGATCGAGAAACCGATTCAGTCGATAACATTTTTATTTCAGCCCTATTTTCTGGACACAAGTTATCATTAATGTGTTCACTCAGTTGAGCTACTTCAGGAAAGGATTTCTTACAAAATTCACAACAAATTTGGTCACCTAAAGTGGGTTCCTTAAGTTCATCTACATAGCTTTCATTTAATGTTGATTCCGGTTCATTCACATTAAGTTGGAAAGTTTCCTGAAAATCACCACCATCAGCACCGACAAAAAGGCAGGGCTCAAGTTTAAAATTCGGTTCCATATCTACATTGATATCACACTTGTAATAAGTCAAATGAATCAACCAATCAAAATTTAAGTCCAATCTAGTTCATTATTTCATTGTGGAAATCACTAAATATAAGAAAACTTACAATATTTCTGTGTTAGCCCTTTCCACGTTCTCATTCGTTGACATGGGTTCATCAAAACTATCCATTGAAGAAGCACATTCTTCGTCATTATATGTGTCCACATGAAACTCCTCAGTGTCCTCCTCCTCTTCCGATCCACTCTCTTCATTACACCCAGTTTCACTAACGTCACCAGAAATCATCCTCGATGCAATTTCATCCAGCGAATTATCTTTCCATCTTTTATTTAATTCCCTTTCCAATCCCTTCTCATCCCCATGTTTTCTTTTTAAATGTCTGACTAGTGTTGTCTTGTATGCAAATGGAACACTGCAAAACGGGCAATTATAGGGCTTTGTCCCAATATGTGATTTCATGTGAACCTTTAAAACGGATCTTCTTGCAAACTTCTTTTTGCATTGAGGACACTCTGCTTTTCGTTCCTTTATGGCTTTATGATACCTCATGTGAGCTTGTAAACAAAGCAAATTTTTTGAAGTTTTTCCACATATGGGACAAATATTGTGTTCGTAAATATTTTGACGAAGTGCAATTCCAGTCGAGTCATCAGACTTTATTAACTTTTTGACTTCCGCAACATACGCCTTTCGCTTTAACGACACACGGGGTTGGGATTTTAGTCTGCGGATATCAGCTGTAAAAAAATACAACAGTTTAAAAACCAAAAAAGTTAAACTTTAAGTTTTTCATAAATGAAATTTAAATTTATTTAATTTTTCAATGCTTACCTGCTTTTACAACGTTTTGTCTAAATTCCCGAATCGTATTTTGGCTAGCAAGTTTTTTACTTGGGTCATTTTGATAAATCTCGTCCAATGAATTGCTCATATTTACCCACCTGGATGGCACTTTATTAGCATAACTAATTTTCTCTTTAAGCTTCTCCAACTTCCAATCTAACTGCATCTCTAACGTTTTTATACGATGAAATATTTCACAAACGTCTTTAATAATTTTCTTGCACATAGTACAGTAAAATATCAGACTATCCATATCACCACATTTTCCCATAAATCTATTTTCGAATAAGCACAAATCTGTATCCTTTAGTTTTGTAAGTCTATTAAGTATTTTTGTAAATAGTTGAAGTCTATCTAAATTATCATTCAATTCGACAGAGGAGTCTATATTTTTGTAACAAAACAAACAAAACCTTGATGAATTTAATAGGGCTGACATTTTGACGGCATTAATAAATTAACTTATAACTGTAATGTATAATAAGGCCGTTAATATTGGTTAGATTCAAAACCTAAATTTCTCCGATCCGATATCTGAGTCAACAAAACCTCGGAGGACTACAGATAACTTAGCCAAAACAGCATGGCATGAATGTGAGCCGACCAAAATCCTCACAAGTAGAACAGCTGATTAACTTTTCTCTTTATGAGAATTTTTTTGAGTGTAGATGCAAGCTGACAAGTAACTATGTATTAGCAATGTGATGCAGCCACATGTGGTTTGGTAATGTAGGGAAGAAAAACGAAAAGCACAGCTTTTCTTCTTGACTTTTTTTGTTTGCTTTTTCCCTTCCTCACACGGTTCGTAATGATATTACACGAACGACCAATTTATCCCTAAAACTTTTAAAATAAGTTAAGTGAGTGACATAAAAGCGAATATCTGTCGTGCCATAAAAAAGAAAAGAGTAAAAATGTCGTCAAAAATATCTCCAAATATTTGTGTGTTCTGCAATCGAAGTAACAGTTCTCGAATTAGCCTTACAGATGAATCTGAAAACATTAGACGGTTTATAACGTTGCTTCAAAGATTTACTGAAAATACACCCGAAGAAAAACCAATTATGATTGAAATGTTATTGGAAAGCCAATTCTGCAATTTACTGAATATTTGTGAAGAGTGTAATTCAGTTGTGGACCAGTTTTGTGAATTGTATCACAAACTAAAATGTATGGAAATGCAATTAGAAGGGAAGTTGGATGTACTTTTAAAAGTGATAAAATTAGGGAGCAAAGTGCCCTCAAGAGTAATGACATTGATTGGCATGTTGAAAGAAACTTGTAAAAATGACGAGCTAATAGTTTCTGAAGGACGTAATTTAATTGATAGTTTTAGAGAAGGCATTGTACTAACAGGTACGAGGATATATATCTTAACTCATATATTTAAAGGGAACAAATAGTTTTCAATATGTATCAATATAAGCATATTTTGTAAACTATGTACATTTTAACACTACAGGTAATCAAAGGTTGAAGCTGTCCACTCCACGTGTTGTCCTAAGACAGGAACCATTCAGTAGAAGCGGCCACCAAAATGCACATACTAACTTGTTGATGATGGAAGATGTTCAAATAATTATTGATGACACAACTACAGACTGTCAAGAGTCATTAGCTATTGGCAACATTAATGCCAGACCCATAGTCAGTCATCAAAACGTCTCGTTCCAGAACTCTGATGGAGGAAACTTCGACCAAATTAATAACTGCTCAAAAGTTCGTGACATCAGAAATATTGAAGTTGCTCAAACCCATGAGAATGTTCTAGAACCTGATGATATACTTCCAGAATTAAATGATCAATACCAAAGTTGGAGTGGTGACCCTGACGTAGCTCAGCAAGAAAAGAAGATCAAGAATGTTGTTTCAGGTTACTTTCTATTTCATAAATAATATTCAAAAGATTCAACACTTTGATACACTTTTGTTTGCTAATTTAGATATTATTTTTATATTCAAATAGTAAAATCGATGAAACGTTTGAGGAATCAGTGGCTAGACAATCTTTTATGGTTACACAAATATCTGAGTTTACTCCACAAATACAAAATATTTCAAGTCCACTTTCTCCATTCAATGTTGAGAATATTCCTTCCACAAATCTTTCCGAAATACATATAAGCTCAGGTAGCCATTCTGCAACTCCCAATAACACGGAAGTCGAATATGTAGAAATGTCAATGGAAATTGTAAAAACGGAAGTTGCTACTTCAAATCAAACTTGCAAGGGAATGGTTGTAGAAAATAATGAGCAATCGAATCATAAGGAGACTAGTATAAACACAGCATCATCTTTACCCAATCAGCGATATAATTTAAGAAACAAATACAAACCCAAATTAAAAATAGTAGAGGACAATTCCAGTGATGATAGCGATCATGATGACAATTTTCGTGCGAACTATAAATCTGGACATTCTTCTTCATCAGAAACTACGAGCGAGTCTGAAGATATTGACAATGATGTCAAACTACTGAAACAAACAACTGCTGATGACATTTCAGTTGCCACCGCAAAATCAAGCAAAATAAAACGTATGCGTAAAAGACCATTAAAATCTAGCAAAAATGGAAGTGGACAAGAAAGAAAAAGTAAAACTTTCAAGTGTTACTCCGATAGGTGCATCAAAGTATTTCACTGTGAACAAATGTACCAGAATCACAAGAAACTGCATGAACACGGAGAATTCCAATGTTCATTTTGTAACATGAAGGAAACCAACTTGGTTCGGTTAAGTACTCACGAATATAAAAGCCATACAGCAAAGGAAACCCACACGGAAGATTTAAGAGACAGAAAGAGACTTAAGGGCCACAGATGGACATGTCCTCGGTGTTTCGAAAAATACAACAGGGTGGTCGATTATCAAGCCCATTTTGCATATAGTCACTTCAATACTGGGGCCGACCCAAAAAACTCAAAAGGAGCATCTAGAATGAAGTATCAAAAAAGAATGCCTGAAAAACTGGAGATGGAAAAGATAAATGGTATTTCAGGATATCGATGCTCAATTTGCAAAATTATAGTTCCAACCAAACAAAAACTAAGACGACATACCCTGAAAAATCACAGACTTCCTGAAATACCTCCTAACGAAAATGCTATCAAGATTTCAATAGCAAAACGTTCAAAATCATCTGAGGAAATTTTTCATTGTCACTTTTGTAAAGTTACTTTCGAATATGCTCCAGATTTGGCAATTCATGAAGTAAAACATGCCACTCAAATATTTACCCAAGAAGGGAAACAAAGGCAGAATAATGCTGCAGGAAAAAAGTTCCAGTGTCCCAGATGCCCTTATAAATACAATTTACAATCATGCTACATCAAACATCACTTGACAACTCACCTCAACATTTTAGCAAACAGTTTACCAGGTGCTTGTGCAATGTGCAGTGGAGCGAAATTCTTTATTCTGAATAGTGTCACGCATTTTGATCGATTTCACAATAAAAGTCTTTTGGATGAGCCAAGTCAGATTTCCGAGTGTGATGAGTGTCCAGCATATTTTCTCCAGCCGTTTCAGCTTTTCATGCACAAGAGAAAGATTGATCGGGGAAATATTAACAAGTGTGCATTCTGTGATAAAATATTTGGTAAAAAGGATGCCCTTAAAGTTCATATGTCCAATGTACACAAATATTCAGATGAGGATCCCAAGTTACCCTTTGGTTGTGATGTTAAAGATTGTAAAAAGCGATTTGGCAGTTTGGGTGAATTAGATCTTCATAAACGATTCCATCGGAATATCACAGTTGGTAAGGAGAGAAGTATAGGTGACAGTACGACATGTGAAGTGTGCGGAAAAGTGTGTAAGTCAAAAGCTGCATTAAGTATTCACAAACACAAGATGCATTCAAAGCAGAAATTTGTTTGTGCGGATTGTGGCAAGTCGTTTAAGAGTAAACCCATCCTTGAAACACATATGCTTTATCATCAGGGCCCAGATAAATGGGATTTCGAGTGTGTGGAATGTGGGAAGAAGTGTGTCACGAAACATAAGTTGAGTGAGCATCTGAGGACGCATACAAAAGAGAAGCCGTTTGTTTGTCAGTTTTGCGGACTCAAGTATGCTCATCGACACAACTGGAGAAATCATTTAAAAACGAAACATGGGAATGAAGAAGGGGCTCAGGAGGATATTAATGGGGTAATTAGCAAAGCACAGGGTGCATCATTCATGTCAAGGAAAGGCTCAAAGAAAGGAGATTGTATTATTGCTGGAAAGTCGGTTAAAGTTTGACCAGATTTTTATGCAACATTTGTTCTGTTGTTAAATTATTCATTATGTCTTGTCTTCAATTTCAATGTGGGAAGATTCAATGAAAATATTTTATAATGGATGGTTGTATGTATGTATATGCATATAAATGTTTTTGAATATAAATATAGTGTATTATGAAATAAGGGTTTTAATTTAAATGGGAACTTCAATTAGTTTAGGTCGAGTGAAATGGGTCGTTAATGTTTGTTTAATCTTTTGCGCATACATATTTACTCATTCAACATTTTAAAGTTATTACTAAAAAAATAAATACCAAATACAGTTTAAGTTGTACCTTAATAAAAACTTTTATTTTCAGTCCACCGTTTTGCATTTTATCAGATTCTAATATAATTACCTGACTTATATCGTTTCACCTTCTGGCGAGGCCTTACTCTCATGCTTAAGCTTTTATATGATTTTTGAGAATGACATTATACTCGACTTTGTCCCCACAAATATTTTACACGTAAAGTGTTTCTATTTTCATGGATGAGAATTCATATGCACTTTCAGATTTCGGTTTGAAACGAATTTTCTTCCGCACTTGGTGCACTCCCATTTCCAATCATTACTATCCTTGTGTAAATCTAAATGCTGGTTTAAATAGTGAATGGACGAAAATCCTTTTCCGCAGTGTTCACAAGTTAGTGTAACATTAGAATGGACATTTCTGTTATGGTTATTTAAATGTTTTTTCGACTGAAAATCTTTGCCACATTTTCCGCACTTTTCACCTCCTCCTTTTGATTTATCACGTTTGTAATTATGCTTTACAACTCGATGCTTAACTAACTCACGTTCGGCTAAAAAGTAAGCAGTGCATCCATCAACATGGCAGTAAATTTGCTTACTTTTGTCAGTGCATCCTGGTAAACCATGAGACTGTTTAAGATGCCTAATTTTCCTACTAAACTTGGGAAAAACCTTGTCACAAATTTCACATTTTTTACTGTTGCGGCTGTTACCCAATTTTTCAAGAGTTTCAACGTCATTCGTTTTAGCCAAGTTTTTATCGGATGACTTGTCCTCATGTTTTGTTCTTTGATGCGAATTTAACTGAAACTTGGTCAAAAAGTAAGCAGTGCATCCATCAGCTTGGCAATAGAGATGCTTACTCTTGTCAGTGATTCCTGGTAAATCGTGATTTTCCTTAAGATGCTTAATTTTCTTGCTAATACTATCCAAAACATTTTCACAAATTTCACATCTCTTTGATTTCGTGTTGAAGCCTAACTTTTCAAGGGCTTCAATGTCTTTGTCTTTACCCATTTTTTTATCAGAAGGGTTTTCTTTATGTTTTGCTTCTCGATGAAAATCTAACTGACGCTCGGTTAAAAAGTAAGCTGTGCATCCGTCTACATTACAGTAAAAATGTTCAGTTTTGTCAGTGATTCCAGGTAAACCATGATACATTTTTAAGTGTTTAATTTGTAAATGAAATTTGGAAAAAGTCCTGTCACAAATCTCACATTTCTTTGTTGTTGTGCTAAAACCCAACTTTTCAAGTGTGGCAATATTTTCGTCTCTGTGTTCGATTTTATCCACACTTGTTTTAATGCCACCACATCTCTTATGAGTTTTCAATTTGCTCTGTGATAGGAATTTCTTTCCGCATTTTGGACAACCCCATTTCCAACCCTGTTTATCTGTATGCATTAATTTATGCCTGGATAATAGTCTACTTGTTGTAAATTTTCTACCACACTGAGCACACTGTCATTTCCAATCTTTTTTCTCCTTGTGTCGTTCCATATGGTTTGCTAAAGATGAATATGTTGAAAACTTTTTCCCACATTTTTGACAAGAAGGTCCAACAAGTTTAAAGTGAACTTGAGCAAAATGCAGTTGGTAGTCTACACATCCAGTTGACTTGTACTCGCATCTTGGGCAAGACAAACAAAATGACTTGTTGCTTTCATTCGATCGTTGTTGATCTTGTTCCTTTGTCTTAGGTACACAGTGGTCCTGATATTCATGAGAACTTAACTTCAACACGTTCGTTTCCACAGTTGGACAAAAGTCACATTCGAATTTTCCTTCAATGTGGGAATTATTGTGGTTCTGAAATATTTCATGGTTTTTAAAACACTTTCGGCATTTACCACACCGAAAAAATTTGTCCTGTTTCATATCATCAACTTTGTCGGATGTTGGTTTCGTTTCAATTTTCTTCACTGAAAGCTTGTCAGGAGTAATTATTACTTTATTGTTGTTTTTACGCCCAGTGCATTGCTTGAGATGTTTGTTGAGTTTTGGATTTGTTGGACATTTTTTCCCACAACTGCAGCATTCAAATTTCCATTCCATTGGGTTTTTGTGATAGATTAAATGTAGTTCCAAGCTTTGTCTAAGTTTAAATTCCTTTCCACACTTTACACACAATGTGTTTTCATGGTCTTCACTTCGATGTAGCCAATATTGTGCTTTCGTATTACAAATCAAGTCGCATTCCTCACACGTTGAAAAAAGTAGCCTGTTTCAAGATCGAGTAAGAGATAAATTTGCTGCGAATATTTGTCAAACAATTTGTCAATGTTATCTATATTGTGAATATAAAACAGCTCTTAACTTTTGAACGGCTAGTGCTAGAGAGTTGTAGTTAGCATGGTTGGATTTCTCGTGAGTTTTAAGGGTCGAAAATTAGAGGCCTATTTTTAGAATATTGTTGGCTAGTGTTCCAGTCTTTCCCCCTAAAAAAGGCTTGTTTTTCCCTAAAGTTAAGTCAACTAGCACGGGTTTTAAAGTGAAAGTATAGCCGCTAGTGAGGATATACATTAAAGCATGCAATATCATTGGGAATTTGAAGGGAAAGTTGTCATGTACAAAGGAGCTTAATATTGGCGCTTGAGCCTAGACTGAACATTTCTTAAATTAAGCAGTCTAGTAACTGGTGGCAGTATTTTTTATTCCAGGTCGTTTAAATGGAATGTTTATGCTAGTTTTTGAAATGCTTAAACCTTGGCTCGTAAATCCAGGCTGAACATTACAAAAAAGTAAATTTACCCAAAACAAACAGCCAAATTCGTAATGTTTTTATATTTAAACTTGACAGCGTTAATAAAAATTGGGTAACTCGGTTGATTTCTATTTTTTTAATTAGTTCCGATATTTTATTATTAAAAAATGTTTAGTTTTGATTAATTTCGCCTTTTTTTATAAAAACCTAAATGGTGAATGTGCTTTAGTTTTGTTAGTTTTAAATAAATTCCAATTTTGTATTAAGAGAAAAATGTTCACTTTAATTTTATTTCCCCTATTTTATTAAAAATATATTTATTTTTAATTAATTTTCCCCCTTTTTCAATACAAAAAATGTTTATTTTAACTTAATTTCCCCCTTTTTAAATAAAAAAATGTTTATTTTAACTTAATTTCCATTTTCTATTAAAACAATTCTAATTTATGTCCCCCTTTTTATTAATAAAAAACGTTTGTTACTATTTAATTTTAAATAAAAATAACTATTTTAATCATAAGAAACTGTTTATTTTAATTTCACTTCACCTTTTTTAATAATTAAAAAGCGGCAATTAGACTTTATTTCGGTTTATTTTATATCAAATTAAGTTTTTTATTAATAAAAACATGTATATTTTTACTGGATTTTCCCTTTTTTTATTAATAAATATGTTTTAGGATTTTTCAGATTGACTTTATACTCGAATTTGTCCCCACAAATATTTTACACGTAAACAGTTTCTCTTTTCATGGGTGAGAATTCATGTGCACTTTCAAATTTCGATTAGAAACGAATTTTCTTCCGCACTTGGTGCACTCCCATTTCCAATCATTACTGTCCTTGTGTAAATCTAAATGCTGGTTTAA